>PVKH010006965.1:0-20598 GCA_004027955.1 Chaetophractus vellerosus | reverse complement strand
AACCAACTTATTATTCAAATGTGGACTTTCTCTAAGCCAAATTCATATAAGCTCACTACCTTCTCCCTCGTGTGGGACATTACTCCCAGGGATGGGAGCCCTGGCACTGGGGAATTATTACCAAGCACATACTAGCAATGCATTTTGAAGAAGACATTGACCAAAAAGGGGAAATATTAAATACAAAAGAATTTTTATGGCTAAGAGATTTAAAAGTGAGTCAGGTGGTCATTCCATAGGTTATGCTTATACATGTCTCAGGAAGATTCACTGACTGGCACAGTAAACAAAGCTTCAAGAAGGGGTTCTCCTAAAGGCTATAGGGACATCTAGACATCATGGGCAGGGTGTACAATCCCAGGAAATGGGCTACAGTTTGGTGGGGCTTACTTTGAAAGATATTTTAACCTCTTTCCCCAAGGAAAAAGTTAGACTCATTTGAAATTTCCCTACACATGGTTCTTCTGCCCCTTTTATTTGAACCTATAATTAGCACTATACCCACGAAATATATTTCCCCAAAACTTAAATCTTTGGTCTGTTCATATATTGTTTCAGCCCTAAATCTCAGCAGAGTTGCAGCCAATTCCTACTCTCCAGATCATCGGACTCACCCAGGACAACTAATAAAATGATAATGATGGGCAACCCCCATTCCAAAACAATATTTACAACTGCAAGCAAGACAGTTCCATTCATCTGCCTTGTACTCTATGGTGAAGAACTGAAAGCTTTCCGGTGAGATCAGGAACAAGACAAGAATGCCCACTGTCATCACTGTTATTCAATATTAGGCTAGATGTTCTAGGTAGAGCAATTAAGCCAGATAAAGAAATAAAAGGCACTGAAATAGGAAAGGAATAAGAAAAACTTTCACTATTCAATGATGTTAGGATCCTAAATCTAGAATCTCCTGAAAAATCCACAACAAAGCTCCTAGAATTAATAGATGAATTCATCAAAGTGGTGGGATACAAGATTAATATGCAAAAATCAATAGCATTTCTAAACACTACTGATATGCAATCCAAGGAGGAAATCAGAAAAACAATTCCACTTATAATAACAACTAAAACATTCAAATACTTAAGAATAAATTTAATCAAGAACATAAAGCACCTGTATTCAGAAAACTACAAACCATTGCTAAAAGAAATTAAGAAAAAAAATGGAAAGACATTCTGTGTTAATAGGTTGGAAGACTAAATATTGTTAAGATGTCAATTCTGCACAAACTGATTTAGAGATTCAATGCAATCCCAAAAAAATCCAACAGCCTTATTTTTGCAGAAGTGGAAAGACCAAATATCAAATTTGTTTGGAAAAGTAAGTGACCCTGATCAGCCATAAAGTCCTTAACAAAGAAGAACAAAGTTGGAGGACTCTCATGTCCAGGCTTTTAAGCACATTACTTAGCCACAGTGATAAAAACAGCATGGTACTGGCATGAAGACAAAGAGATTGACGAATGGAACCAAATTGAGAACTGAGAAATAGATCCTCACAACTACAGTCATGTGATTTTTAACAAGGCTGTCAAGCTCTCCCAGCTGGGCTAGAACAGTCTATTCAAAAATGGTCCTGAGAGAACTAGATATCCATACGCAACAGAAGAA
This sequence comes from Chaetophractus vellerosus, assembly GCA_004027955.1. Lineage (NCBI taxonomy): Eukaryota > Metazoa > Chordata > Mammalia > Cingulata > Chlamyphoridae > Chaetophractus > Chaetophractus vellerosus. The sequence continues at coordinate 18,982 of PVKH010006965.1, read as the reverse complement.
AAGAAGGCCTGTGTCTCACACCTGATACAAAAATTAACTCAAAATGCATCAAGGACCTAAATGTAAATGCAACAACCATAAAACTACTAGAAGGAAATGTAGGAAAATATCCTCAAGATCTTGTGATAGGCAGTAGTTTCATAAACATTTACCCAGAACACAAGCAACAAAAGAAACAAAATAGATAAATGGGACCTCCTCAAAATTAAACACTTTTGCATGTCAAAGGACTTTGTCAAAAGGGTGAAAAGGCAGCTGACAAAATGGGAGAAAATATTGGGTAATCACATATCCAATAAAGGTTTAATATCCACGATATACAAAGTGATCATATAACTCAAAAATAAAGCCAAACTACCCAATTGAAAAATTGGTAAAGATTTGAAAAGACAATTGTCCAAAGGAAAAAATGCCAATGGTGAAGAAACACATGAAAAAATGTTCAACATCACAAGCTATCAAGAAAATGCAAAACAAAACTACAATGAGATATCATTTCACACTTATTAAACTGACCACTATTAAAAAGTTTGGGAACCGTAAATGTTGGAGAGGATGTGGAGAGTTAGGCATGCTTATTCACTGTTAGTGGGAATGTAGAGTAGTACAGCCACTGTAGAAGACTGGAAATTCCTAAAGAATTTGAATACAGTCTTGCCAAGGGACCCTTATATACCATTACTAGGTATATATCCAGAAGAACTGAGAGCAGAGATACAAACAGACATCTGTACACCAATGGTCATAGGGGCATTACTCACAATTGCCAAAAGTTGGAAACTACCTAGGGGTCCATTAGCTGTTGAATGGATAAACAATTTGTGGTGTAGATATACAATAGAACATAACGCAGTAGTAAGAAGAAATGAAGTCGTGAAGCTTATGACAACATGGATGAACCTAGAGGACATTATAATAAATGAAGCAAATCAGACACAAAAGGACAAATACTCTATGATTGCACTATAATGAAGTAAATATATTGTGTGACTTCATGGAGTTTGTAATTTGACTCCAGGTCACCAGTAGTTAGAAAGAGGGTAGAGAATTGAAAGCTAAGGGTTAATCTGTGTAGATGGTATAAAGGTTGTTGTAAATCTTTGGAAATGAATAAAAATTGTGAAAGCATATCATGTTGTTTGTAACTAGCAGTACTATTGTATGGGTATGACCTTGGTTGAATGGAAAAATCTAAGGTCATGTATATTTCTAGAAGGAAAGATAAAAATTCTAAAGTGGGAAGATAGTAAAACCACATGTAAAACACAAATATGGGTGATTTTGCATGTAGCCAGTTTGATATTGTTTATGAATTCCAAAAATAGATGTTGGATTATGTTGGAAGAGATGGAAGGGGTAACATCTTTAAGAGGAAAACCATGGAAGCTGAGATTTGGAATTAAGACATCATCTTGGGCCAAGAGAGGAACCCCATACATGTGTACAGAGAGAGTGAGTTTGCTCTGGCAGTTGAAGAGGGTGGATGTTCCCACCTGATGTTCAGGGAGAATTTTCCCACCCCAGGCCACAGAGAGGGTGGAACACATTCCTCAAGGATTAGGGCATTTAAGGTTACTACCCCTTAGGTCTGAGAGGGTTGTGCCTGCCCTCCCTGGATTAGGGAAGGCCAGGTCACCAACTCATTGCTGAGAGCATTGAGCCTGTATGCCAAAGGTTAGGGAAAATGTTGTCTTCACTTTGCTATACTAGGTGGGTTAAGACTCTCACCCAAAGATTGTGTAAAGTGTGGCAATCACCCCAATGCCCTTGAAGGATGAGGTCTGGAGCTTGGTCAACATGCAGATGCTTGATGAGCAGGGAGCCACAAAAATGGCCATTGGACAAGCCTGTGGAGAGGGTGGGTACTCATGAGGCCCCAGGGAGAACAAACCATCATCTTAAAAATGACTCCCAGACTTTGAAATCTAATGAAGTATGCCCTGCAGGTTTACTGAACTCTAAAGGACCCATGACTCATGTTTCCTTCACAATTTCTTCTTATGGTAATGCAAATGTTTATCCTTTGTCTTCCCATTTATGTCTTGGAAGCAGATAAATAATTTTATTTTCAAAGGACTACAGCCAGTTGGGACTTGTATTTCCTCTATATTGATTGACATATGATTCTGTATTTAGCATTGTACTGATTTAAGATGTTTTTTTAAAAATATTTTAATGTCATTTTTGGAATTCAGAGGGTAGAGTGTAGCAGTTTGAGATTTTTTTTGAATTCCCAAAATAGATATTGGATTATGTTTGTTAACTGGTTTGTTCCTCTGGGCATATTAAATTATATTGGATTCAGAGGTTTCACTTTTACTTGATTAAATAATGATTGAGGCTTTGGTTGGGCCACATCTGTAGGACATTGAGTTCCTGCCTTCTTGGTGGGCAGGGACTCACAAAGAAACTGCACTGCAGAGAAAGGAGTTTGGAGTTTTGATCCTGGAACCTGGGAAGTAAAAACAGAGAAGCAGATAGGTGAAGAAGACTCAGTTGGGCACAGCAGAGAGCCCGGTAAGAGAGATGACCCATTTGCCTGATAGTCTACAGCTGGCCTTGTGGAAAGAGCAGAGGAGGTGAGCCTGGAGAGAAATGAGCCCGGGGAAGAGAGGAACTCAGGAAGCCTGAACCCTTGCAGGCATCCATCTTCCTCCAACACATGGCAACAGACTTTGGTGAGTGAAGTAACTTATCCTTTATGGCCTGGTAACTGTGGACTTCTACCCCAAATAAATACCCTTTATAAAAGCCAAAGGATTTCCAGTATTTTGCTCTGTTCCATTCGTGGGTGGCTCTGCTCCATTTGCGGGTGGCTCTGCCCCATTCACGGGCAACTTGCCCTGCCTGTGGTGGCTTTTTGCACTGCCCACAGTGGCTCTGCCCCGCCCACAGCAGCTTGCCCTCTCAAGGCAGTCTGCCCACTCGGAGAGGTCCCCAGGAACTGAACCGAGGGCCTCCCATGTGGTGAACTGGCGTCCTATCCACTGGGCTATAGCTGGCTCCCAAACTAAATATGTGTCAACTCATGGAGTTAATAAGAAGAATATAGGTTACCAGATAATAGAGTAAGTTTATGGACTGGAAAGCTGAAGTTTAATTGTGCAGAATTGGTAGAAATGTTGTTCATAAATCTTTTGAAATCTTTTGAAATGACGGTGCTATTATATGCCTTGAGAGTGGTTAAAAGGGAAAGTCTAAGGTCCAGTATATTACTAGAAGGAAAGCTACAAAATGTAACATGGGACCGTGTGGCATAGCAAAACCTCATGTGAAATATGAGTAGTGGTAATATTACATATATAAGACTGTTTTACTTTGAAACAGAACAAAAGTATGCTAATGTTAGAAGATATTAATATCAGGCAAAAATACAACCATACCAAAGTATGGACAGTAATATAAAGTAATATCTCAATAATCTTCCATTAAGGGTTGAAAAAAGGGAATAAACTAAGTGAAAGAAACCAGACAAAAACTACTATATTTTATTTGATTCCATCTATGTAAAATATAAATGAAAATAAGTTAGACTGAAATAGAATAGCAGTTATGTGTGGCAGGGGAAGGATAGAGAGATTGAGATGTTCTTAATAAAGGGTACAGTATTTTTCTGTTTTATTATTATTATTATTATTAGAGTAATAAAAATACTCTAGTATTGCTTAAAGTTATGAATGCACAACTCTGTGATTATACCAAATACTATTCATTGTATGCTTTTGATGTATTGTATGCTTTATGACTATATATCAATAAAATTGATTTACAAAGAGAAAACTAGACCAGAGCCTTTATCGGACCATCCCAAACCATCTTTATGATTATTTATGAGACTTGAATGAGATAATACATTTATAAAATATCTTCCCAGAGCCTCTACTTCACATTTTCCCTGATTTTTCCTAGAAAATTTCTGCTCAGCAACAAAAATGCATATTCCAATTTTCAGTCACATTACAATTTTCCTGAAGTTTAAACCTCCCTGATGTTGAATTTAGACCTCCCTGATATGGAACAAAATTATATACTCTTATCTTTGACTAATCTTCTTAACTGCACTCCAGAACTACATGCAAAATAACAGAATATGAGCAAATGACTGATTGAATAAAAAAAGAAACATTGTATGTTCAATACTGTAATTATATCTAAAAATATGATCATATTTCCATTTTAAATGGAAAGCTAAATAATCATTTTGCATTAAATCTTAATAGTATTGTTATATTAATTTAAAATATTTATGACTTATTCTTATCAATTTTAAGTTATTCATATTTAGATATGAGACCTTGCAAGCAGGAAAAAATGTGAACCATAATTTAAAAAGTATCATAATGACTGAATTCTAAATCAGATAGTAAATCTTAACTCCTTTGTAAGTCAGCATCAAACTTTCTCAGCTTGCTATCTGATATCTTTATTTAGACTTGAATTTTCTCATAACATTAGGTAGAGGTTGGTTCTGCTATAATCACAAAAACAATAAAAGTTGTTAGCATACTCTTATTGCAATTAAATTCCCATTTATAGAAATTCTAATGTTTGGACAAAAGTGTTCTATTTCCATAAAACCCCAATATGCAGAATCATATTATCTATTTTACAACTCAAATATTAAAAAGCTCAGACTGGGAAAACATGGTTATATAGTATATTTCCATTTAAGCAAAGAGTTTTAGCAGAAGCTTTAACTGTGCTATTTACTACATCAGTACTTTTTCAAGACTTCTTGAAAGCTTTCAACTTCCATTTTTATGAATTTATTAAAGATAATTACTTGATAAATATATGTCCCAGAGACATAAATCTTCGATCTGTCCATATGCCAGTTGAGCCTTGAATTTCAGCAGAGTTGCAACATCTAGTCTGCAATTCACTGGACTCACCCAGGGCAACTAACAAGGAGATTATGATGGATAACGTCCATCCCAAGGAACAGAGAGAGTCTGCAACTGCAGGCAAGATAGTCCCATCCACCTGCCTCATGGGATCTAAGCTTCCTCTCAATTAGAAGCACAGTGTACATCACCATCCCAAAATCTTCAAGACTGGGGAATGAAAAATGGACTAGAGTAGACTTATTATTGTTTCTACTATAGATATTATTATTCTAGCAATGAAAAAACTGCTATCATTGATATAAAGGCAGTGACCACCAGAAGTTCTGAGGCATGGGAGAGGGAAGAGTAGGTATAATATGGGGGCATTTTCAGGACATTGGTGTTGTCCTGCATGACATTACAGTGACAGATACAGGCCATTGTGTATTTTGTCATAACCTAATAAATTGTGTGGGATAGAGTATAAAATATAATGTGAACAGCAATCCATGGTTAGTAGCAATGCTTCAATATGTGTTCATCAATTGTAATAAATGTACCACACTAATGAGGGATGTTGTTGATGTGGGAAAGTGTGGGAGGGAATGGGGCATATGGGAAACCCTTATTTTTTTATGCAACATTTATGTAATCTAAAGCTTCTTTAAAAATAAAAAAATAATTAATTAAAAAAATAAAGACAATTACAGAAGGGTTCGCTCAATCTTAAATTGAAATTCATTGCCAATTAATCAATTGTTCTGGTCAAGTTCTGCTTTGAAAGGAAGGCACTAGGGGCTGTTGAGGAACAGCTTTATATCCATTTAAGAAGCTCTAGGTCTTCTCTCACAGCCTGAGCTGGTCATGTATTGCAGGCACTTGAGTCTCCATATGCCTGTACATTTTCTCGCATTTTTCATTTCTGTACTCTATTTCATCAACATCTTCAGTAAAATATGAAACAGTTTAAAAGCCTAAAAATAAATCTTCCTTTGAATAATTTTTGTATTATTAGCAGACAAAGAAACACATGTCATTTTTATATATAAAGATTTAATTTTGTATTATCAAGTTACACAATTATATATTTATATGGAGAGGATTTGGGATTTTTTTTAGTATTTTATTTTTTCATATACATGCAAATGATAAAATTTCTTGGGGGAAATGGATGTGGCTCAAGCGATTGAGCTCCCACCTACCACATGGGAGGTTCCAGGTTCAGTTCCTGGTGCCTCCTAAAGAAGATAAGTAAGACAGTGAGCTGACACGATGGGCTGGTGCAGTGAGCTGATGCAACAATATAATGCAACTAAACACACAAGGAGGAAAACATAGATATACAATAAGGCAGGGAACAGAGGTGGCTCAGATGATTAGGCAACTCCCTTCCACATGGGAGGTCCCGGGTTTCATTTCTGGTGCCTCCTAAATGGGAGACAAGCACACAATGAATAGACACAGCAAGTACAAACAACAAGGGTGTGGGGAGAAATAAATAAGATAAATCTTTAAAAAAAAAAAAAAGAAATATCTTGGAACCACCTACACTCTTCCTTTCATGTATGTGTGTGCTTGCGTAGGATGAGAAAATAGTGAGAGACAGAGTGAAAGAGAGGTTCTGAGTATATGGAGAAGAACCAGCTCTTGTTCTCTAAGAGATCCCCATGTGTCAAGGGAGACAGAACATGAAGCAGAAACTATTGGACTGCTGATTTTGTATTAGTTTGTCTGCAAGAAGAGGATAATATAATAGTGGTGCAGAGAAGGGCATGATAAATTATTGGTAAGGATTAAGAAAGAGATAGGAAAGACATTACAAAAAAATGTTGCATTTAAATTTGTGGATCTTTGGAGCTAAATTGATATTCATGTGAAGAATGTGGAATCCTCCTGTGAAATAATTCACAGTAAGCTTGATATACCAAATCTTTGGTGGTTGGAGGGAAAGGGTATACTCAGAATAAAACATCTGTTTGACACTCAATTTTTTTTTCCTGCTCAGACCCATATTATTTTATCATTTAGTCACATGGGAATTTAAGGGGACAAAGTATAAAAAGGGTATATAAAAACTGAAACATAGTTCAGTAAAAACCAATAAGACCCTACATAAATAGCACTTTCTCTAGGGCTGAATCCTCCTACAATGCCTTTTTTTCTGCATACTGATAAAACTAAAAGCTAAATTTTCTGAATCTCTTGCAGCTAGGAGACTGAATAGGATTTTGATATAATTTAGTAGGTATTGATTTTCAAATGAATCCAATGGTTAGAGAAGTAGGACACAAACCATCTGTTATGCTAGTATTGAAAATAGGAGTGTTGCCAGAAGTTATATGTCTTAGTTTGTCAGGGGTGCTTTAACAAATACCACAGATTGGTTGTTTAACAGAAATTTATTATCTCACAGCTTTGCAGGCTGGAAGTACAAAATCCAGGCACCAGCAGGTCACATTTTCTTTGATGTCTGCAGTGTTCTGCTGGTGGCTTGCCAGACATTCTTAACTCAGTCTAAGCCTCCATTGCATGGCCATCTGTCTCCTGTCTCCTCTGCTCTCCTAATCTCGACTGGGTCCAAAATTCCTCTGGTTGTAAGGACTCCAGTCATACTGGATTGAGACTCACTTTGATTCAATTTGCCTCACTTTAATAGGACTTTGAAGGAATATTTACAAATGAGTTCACATCCACAGGACCAGGTGTTAGGACTTGAACTTGTCTTTGTGAGGGGCATGGTTCAATCCACAACACTGTGATTGTGGCATCCCCATTTTGCAGATCACCCAGGATGGTTTGACTCTGGATACAGCCACTTAGTGGTGACTTGTGTTTTCCATTGGTAACTTGTTGACCTTGGCATTTGAGATACTCCCTTGGGTGACCCCCTTCTGAGGTGAGCTTCTAGAAGTCATTCCTGGGGGAGTTATCTGCAGATGGTCTTATTGGTAAATGTATCTGTTAGAAAATTTTAACTCATTGTTTTGCATAATTATATTCTTCAGTTAAACCCTGGCTGAAAAACTATGATAATCTCCTATGAGAAGGTATACAAAAACAAAATGGGAGGCATGAAATCCCTAGACAAATACACTTCACCTGAAAGCTTGTTAGAACTACAAAATCTTAGACTCCACCCTAGATTTACTGAATCAGAATCTGCATTTTAATAAGACCCCTACTGATTCTTTTTTTTAAAGATATGTAGATTACATAAAAGTTACATAAAAAATGCAGAGAATTTCCATATGCCCCACTCCCTACCCCTCCCACACTTTCCCACATTAACAATATCCTTCATTAGTGTGGTACATTTGTTACAATTGATGAGCACATATTAGAGAATTGCCACTAAGTGTGGATTATAGTTCACATGATGATTCTTAATTGATACATTTTTCCTATTGGAAAGAAAGAATAAAGTAAAACAAACAAACCTTGGTAAACAGTACTAATTAGGCAAAACAAGATGATGTATTACCAAATGCTGGGTTGGGCTACTTTAAATAATTGGTTTAAGGTAAGCTTCTCAGAGGTTCTGACATTGAAGCTGAGATTGAAAAGCTGATACGGATCCAGGCATGGGTCACAAATAGAAGCATTTCAGCTGCAGAGGCTCTGAGACAAGAATGGTTTAGCATTTTCAGGAGACAAAAATTTGTGACTTGAATATGGTGAGTAAAGAGAAAATGAAAAGGCCAGTAAAGTAAACAACACTCTGAAATGTAGATCTGTCTCTGATTTGAAAGATTAACAGTAATTTTAGGCAAGCTGGAATATAATAAAACAAATGATATTATATGATTTACTTTTTAAAAGAAAAAAATTTGTAGAAGAGATTGTAGGTCTGAATAAATGGAAGCAGGGAGTCTATTTCAATATTTGGTGAAGAAATGAAAGTAGTTTGGACTATAGTAGTTGCTGTAGAAATGGGGAGAAATGGAAATATTAAACCTTTTGTAATTTATTACAGCCTTCATGGTGAATTGAATATAAAAGATGAGGGAGAGAGATTAATCAAGGTCTACTCTGAAATGTAGGGTTTAGCCAACTTAGGGCAGATGCTAATATTCCTAAAGGAAGGAGACAGGAATAAGAATAGGTTTGGGTTTGGGATTATTAAAAATTCCATGTTTGCACATACAAGATTTGAGATGTCTAATAGATCTCCAAATGAAGATGGCAAATAGACAGCTGGAAATGAGATCCAATTTCAGGGAGAATTCAGTGCTAATACAGAAATGTGATAATTATCTGCAAAGGGGTTGTTTTCAAAGTAGAAGCTTTGGTGAAACTCTCTAGGAAAAATGTGTATAATAGAAAATATTAAGAACCAATCATTAGGGTTTTCACTCCATCTGTGGAATAAGTGAATATAGAAGAGTCAGCAGCAATGGAGACTGCATTAGTCAGGTTTCTCTAGGGAACAGAATCAACAAGAGATATCTGTAAATACTATGAGATTTTATGAGAGATAAAATCTTTTATGGGGATTTTATGGGGATGCACAAGTCCAGGTTTCACAGGGAGGCTGCAAACCATGGGCTCCAATGAAAGTCCAGTGAATAACCTTCTTGAGTTTCCAGGAGATGTTGGCTGTTCAAAGAGGAGCTGAGAAATTCTCTCTGCAGGCTGAAATCACCTCCTCTTTTAAAGCATTCAACTGATTGAATAAATGTCATTCACTGCAGATGGCAATCTCCTTGGTTGATGGTAGATGTAATCAGCTGTCCATGCAGTAAACTCACTGATGACTAAAGCTCATAAACACCATTGTATTACAATTTGCCCAGTGCTTGCTTGACCAAACAACTGTGCACAATTACCTGGCCAAGGCGACACATTAGCCTAACCATCACAAAAAGTAGAAGAGAGGTCAGTAATGTAAGGAAAATGAAACATGTATGATGTTTCATTCAAGAGATGATAGTTTTTCAATAAGTGCAAGGGCTAGGTCAACTCTGTCAAAACTGATAAAATTTCAGATAAGAAAAGAATAGTTACCTTTACTTTGATACAATAGAGGTCACTGACCTAAATAAAGGCAGTTTGATTGGCTGGTAATAATGGAAGCTAGAATAAAGTGGGAAAAACAAAGGCAAGCAACAAGTCTAGACAAATATATGGAGCAATTTTACAAATAAAGAAACTAGATGAATGAGGTGGTAATTGGAGCAAGATGTCAGCTTAAAGTTCAGGCAGGGATCTACTTAGATTTATTTTGTCTTATGGGAGATTGTAGATGATGTTTGCATGCTGTCCCAATATTAATGTAATAATAAGAAAACATGCATTAATTGCAAAGTAAAATCCCTGACATGTTACAAGGGATGGGATCTAGAAACCAAGAATAGGGATTTTTCTTTGATACAACATATACTTCTGATGTTTCTCTTATAATTGAAAGGAATATAGAAAATATGAATATAGATGCAAGTAAGGCTTTTAGACATGGTGGTAGGAAGATGATTCTTTCAACAGATTGAAGAGGAGAGGTAAATGTCAAGTTTTGTTGGTTGACCATGTAATCTTGATGTTCCTGTTGTCACTGAGGCAAACAGAAAAGTGGGGCACAATAGGATTGGCTCTACTAATGTTTTAAATGAAGATGGCAAAGTAGTTCAACCTAGAGTTCAGTATGTTGAGCTCAAAGATGTTAGCATTTGGACAACATTTTGTTTTACCTAAAGACAGTATGGTGGACATAACAATAAAGACATAAATCCTTATTTGAATCTAGATGTGGCCAAATGACTAGGGTCTAGCAGTGAGATAAAAGTGAAAATGATGGGTGGAACTTCTTGGAAATCTAGTTAGGAGTTGATTCTAAATCTTACTACAAATTATAAAATACACCAAATATAAGATACTTTGGTTGGTAGTAATATTTTGAGGATGCTCTTTAATCATTCGTTAAAAATGTTTCACAACAATGCAACAATGCAAGGGTGAGGTATGAGAGCCCTGCGTGATGTTATCTATATTTGTTTTGTAAGTTCACAACTATTACTATACACTTATGGTTTATGCATGTTTATGTATGAATAATATACTTCAATAAATTAAAAAATATAAAAAATTTAAAGAGGAGCTGATTCTACTGAGATGGGAATGCATTTGCCCTTCCATCTTCTGTACTTCTTTGGCTTTAACCTTGAATATGTCTAGAGCTCTAGCACCCATCTTAAATGATAAGTTGACCTTGAGGATGAAAGCCACTCTGTTCAAGAAGGCTCATAAACTATGGCCCATGAACTCAATCCAGTTGACTATCTGTTTTTGTATATAAAGTTTTATTGGAACACAACCATACTTATCCATTTTCACATCGATTATGGCATTGTTTGTGCTACAATGGCAAAATTGAATTTTTTAGAAGAAGCAGAGTAATTGTAATAGAGACCGTTTGACCTGTGAGACCTAAAATGTTTCCTCTCTGTCCCTTAAGAAAAAGTTTCTCCCCCAATCTAGAATGATGAAAGAGAAAAAAGAATGAGTCTGTATACCTGATAATTGTGGAGCATTTATACCAACCCTTAAGTACTTAATCACCAGAATTCTTTCAAGTGAGCAAGAAACACAATTCCAACTTGTTCAAGTCATTGTTAATTTTTATTGTTTCTAAATGCATCTGAAAATACAATATTTAGTGATGAATCTGGTATCTAGCATAGATTTTTATATTTAATATTAAAATATTTATACTAAATATTAATACATGTAAATGTTTACCATGTCAACATTTTGCCATATGTCATTTATTTTACTTTAAAGTGGGTTTTAAGAAATTCTTTGGCAATTTGCGTCAGTCTCATTTTTTCAGGACTCATCAGAAAAGTGCTAATTAGAAGAAAAAAGCAAAAGTTAGAGAATGTTAAGACAACTATTAATATCCTTCCTCATCCACTAACATGATTTTCTTGATTTTCAATGAGCCAATAGTTGCTGTGATCCAAAAGTATTCTGAGAATATAGTCATTACTGTAAATATCCCTCAGCAAGATATAAATTCTACTAATTACCGTATGTCAAGTTTTCAATCTCTCCACTTAGTAACAAGCTATTGGATTATTTATTGGTCCATAATGCCAAAGCTAATATTTCTCATAAAAATACTCTTCCTTCCTTTAATGGAATATTCGGAATAATGTTGACTGAAGTTTCCAACATTTTATCTAAAATGTTATTAACATCTGGAGGGCTCTTCATTGATATAGAATAAATGCTACATTAAGTTTTAGTGCTATTAAATCTTACAGTAGATCAAATAACATCCCAATTTATATCAGACAAATGCCATGGTTACAAGAATTTACAGTAGTATCCCTGCATAGTTCCACAATTACACATTTATATAACCAATTAAGCATGAAAGTGGCATTATTGTCAGAAATATGATATATGGCCTGAACATAATTTGGTTAATGAGGAACAAGAAAGGCTTGCTAAGTCAGGCAGGTATTCTGTTAGCTGAGACTGTCAATTGCCTCTGAGATATATCAGATTGAATATTCTTATGTAAAAATTGCTGAGTGGAGATATCATGGGAAAATAGCCTTCTTTTTATTTATAAAAAGTTTGTAAATATTTAACTCTAAGAAGTTAAAAAATGTTTACCATAGACTGAAGTTACAGATATTGTCCAAATTCTCCTGTGCAGTCACTGATAAATAACTACTGCCATTTCAGGTTTTTGTCTGTTATGAACTCGTAGAGAAAAATCTTTACTCACAACTTCTAATTATACAGATTCCCAAATTTATCCACCCACAGTACCTCTCGGCTTAAACTGGAGCCAAATATTAACTCATAAAATCTCTTTAATTCCCTCAATTCTGTCTTTTTTACAAATAAGAAAACAATCAACATTTTACCAGAGGAAGAAGAAAATACTGAAAGTAACTGATGATTAAATGTATGTTGTCCAATTTCAGTGGAATTCCTTATTTCTACTGAACAAAAAATTAATGGTAACAAACAGTCCAGGGAATGGGGGATGACAGTTGTTGAAAGAGATTTCCACTAGGAAATACAAAATGCCAGATAAAAATGGGAATTACGAAATACAGAGTATTCATCTATATTGATGATGGGAAAAAAATCCAATGATTTTTTGTAGTAACTGGAATAATTCAGTATGATTTCTAGAGATTAGATTTCTGGCTCTAACAAATAACCAAAACTATAACCAACTAAAAAATGTATGGAAATGATGTTGATCATTCTGGTACAGTTATTTTCAGAAAACATGGTCTATATGAAATACTAATTCTGAACTCTTTTTGTTTTACATATTCTCCAATGTGCAATTCATTAATATGGCCATTTAGAACTGCTACATTAAGGAAGGAATGCAGCAAAGACTAGAGACTTGTATCTCATAGTTCTTATATTTCCTAGATTTAGCATATTGGTTAATTTAAATAACCTCTCTTAAACTTGTTTCATCTTTATGATATCCCATAAAGTACTATTTAGCCTATAACAGTTGTGGTTTTTGACCTTATTTCAAATAATATACAAATACTTATGTGTATTGTCATGGTATTAGAATTAAAACAGACATTTTAGAATAATTTATTCTCATACAATAGCAATAATAAACTTGTTTACATGATTTCATGTTAATGTATATAATAAAATATTAGTAATAATAACTACTTTCTGAAGCAACAAAAACTAGTGAGAAAAGTAGCATGATTTTACATTTTTGCAAATTGATCTAATTACTTTATTAACAGAATTTGGATTCCCCTCCTTTATTCTGCATTCAATATGTTAAAAATATATTCTTTTGGTGAATATGTATAAAGAAAATTTGGCCTTATACAGAAATGTTGCTAGATACAGGAGTAATACTTTATCCTTCTTTGTCACTACACCAAAACTTGACAAGTGATTGTTTCATAAAGGTTAGTTGCAACATGGAATATATAATCACATCGCTGAAATTTTTGCTCTGGTTTTTTTTCTTACCCTTTGAATGGACATTTTATGTACAGACAATTTTCAAATAACATGCATCGCTTCTTTGGAAAATATTGGCTGACTGAGATCCAGGGCCACTAAATGTGATGCATTTCAGTACATAATACAAAAAAATCACATGCTTTCATATCACCATATTTCATCAGAAAAGTCTTTGTGTATTGGAAGCTGTTAAGCTCATTTTGTTGGATACAAGTGTTTCAAATTTCAAATTTTCACTTGAAAGCACAGATTTTATCATTGGCAACAAATACTATCAATTGTCTTCCTTGAAATGATATGTTCTCTTTCCTTCAGGTTTGTGAAAATGCCAATTACTCAAGTCTGAAAAACCACATTCTGTCAGAAAAAAAAAATGGTGTTACACTTAAAAAGTCACTAGTTCAGCGCAAAAATTCAATTTACAAGTGCTTTTACTCAGACAACCGTTGTATGCAGCAGAAGTTTTTGATACATATTTCCCAATTTCTCAAAAGGATGGTAACTTCAGGGTTGCTGGTTAATAAAATTAATTTTTACCGCCTCATCTAGGACACTCTTAAATGAAATGGGTTAATTGGTTTATTTGTTTTTGTTGGTTCATTTATGCTATGAAAGGTGTTTGGAAGTAAGGAATATATGACTATTGGTAAATTTGGGGCCACTGCCTTGATTTGTATTAAGGCACAAATAGTTTTAACCTCCATTCCTTTTATACTATCTATGCAACTATCAATACACTTATTTGTGAAAAAGGCACACATTTTTAGTATAATTGTGAAAATACTTTAGACCTTACAATGTCTTGAAAAATCTCTGGGACTCCAGAGGATCTACAGAGCATTCTCTGAGGACTTTACAACATGGCAACTCAGTCTTAGTGTCTCATTTAATTTCCCCATAATTCACAAATATTCTCCAAACTCACCTTTCTTACCCTTTTTTTCTCTCTGCCATTTTCCTAATTTTTCTAGCATAAAGCATGAGGAGAATTTGAATCCTTTCTATAATTCACTTGCAGAAATACTAAAGATCTATGCTTTAGCCTAGTAATGATGGGATGAGGAAGACAAAACTGTGAATGTAAATATATATATATATATGTTATGTCAGCCAATAGTCTATTTTCCAATAGAGTCAAAGAAAAAGAGAGAAATAAGGGAAATTTGTAGCCTTTGTATCAGTTTTAAGCCATTATAGCCTCACCATGATACATCCAGTTAATAAATTATCCCCTGGAAAGAAGAAAATATTGATAGCCTGCATGAATTTAGACAGTTCCAAGTATGTAATGATATTCCGTCTTTCTGATGTTGTCTTTTAGGAGGTTTTTCAGTAGCATTATTTGATAATTAAAATATTTTTTTCTAAAAATATAAAATATTAAATTTATATGAAATAACTTCTACAGTAACTGCATAGGAATTAATGCCAGTTTTCAGCCTCACAATTAGTTCAAATTTTAGTTAAAATCTGTAAAGTTATTTTGATAAAAACAATGATATATTTCCTTAATTTTTTTAGGTTTTAATATCCAATTTTGGTTAGTTTTGTTAGTCTATAGAAATAATCTAAAATATTGAAAAAATTCCACATTATTTAAATTTAAACATCATTTAAATAGTAAATATGTCAGATAACTTGTTTTGTATTTGGTTCTTTATAATTAACTTTTATCTCTACTCATCTAAATCATTAGTTATAATCCAACTATTTTTCTTTCATATTCTTTAAAAATAATGGTAGGTAAATGCAAACAAAGAAATTTTTAAAAATTATTGTTGTTGCTAGTCTTATTTTATATAAGTTGGAAATATCAAAGTCTTAATACTTTTTTTATAACACAGAACACAATTCCATATTGGCATGTACAGTTTATATAGTGCACTAAAGTTTCAAATCATTTATAATTAAGTTATATTTTATGAAAAATGTAGTGGGCTTATAAAGTAAGTAATAAAAGCACCAAACTCTGATTTCTTAAATAAAAAATCTCCCCAATTTCCCTATTTCTTGTGATAAATTAAGAAAAATTTTATTCTGAGTTCTTTCCATTTGTTATCTTCCAACCAAATTTATACTGAAAATCTGTGACTCAGATCTTGGCACTATTTCTAATTGAGATAGGTTACTTTTAGCTTGTCTGAAAACAAGTTCACAAGTCTTAAGTTTTGTC
Source organism: Chaetophractus vellerosus (assembly GCA_004027955.1). Classification (NCBI taxonomy): domain Eukaryota; kingdom Metazoa; phylum Chordata; class Mammalia; order Cingulata; family Chlamyphoridae; genus Chaetophractus; species Chaetophractus vellerosus. Next base: position 3,013 of record PVKH010006965.1, on the reverse strand, counting down.
TGACTTCCATAAGATGAAGGAGATTATAAATTAGAGGAAGACGAAATCAGAGCCTCAATGTTCTTCACAAAGCAAAAGTAAAGATACTTATCAAAGAAAGAGATGAAGTAGGTGATGTAGGGGTGTCAGCAATTTTGAAGATTTTAACTTATCACTTAGAGGAAAGAAAGAATCATCCATCAAACAAAAGTAAGTATTAACTGGCAGTTAAGTTGCCTTAATTGCCGTTTCAGATTCCAAAAGTGCTTTTCATCTGAAAAATATGTTCTCTGTCCTATAATATCTCAAAACCTAGCTGGAGAGACAAACACAGAAAAGTGTCATAGGTAGCCGACTCTGTTAAATGCCAAACTACAGAAACAGAAAATAGGCTAGGGACTTTAAAGGACTACAAGTTTATTTCCTTCTAGCAAAAAGGCGAAGATTTTCATGAGGCAGTAGCGTTATCTGTCAAACGACTTGGGAAGTCATACAGTTTAAGAACTGGGAACATCTGGGACTACTTCACTCAGCATCACACAGACTATGCAGAGATACAAATTTAAATTTGACTAAGCTTTTACATTTGAAGAGGGCAAACTCTACAAGAAAAAAGAAAACATGTAAGCAAGATGCTATGATACAAACTTTAAGGTGGTATATCAAAGACATGTGGACATTCAAAGATGGTAAATCTGTTACTGATCTGTTAGTGAATCACTATTCTCATTCTAAGATTGAATCTATGCTGCAAAAAGTCTAGTTATATTGACCATTCAAATGGTCTATTTCAAATGCTTTCCATCGAACCATGAAACATCCTTACTATATTTCTTATAGTAAAAGAAAAATTAGAAGATGGCAGAATAGGGAGATCCAGGACTCAGTTGTCTACCAAAACAATTGTTAAATAGGCAAGAATTGTTGGAGAAAAAAAAAACACACAAAAATGACTATTTTGCTATTTTAAAACTCCAGAGGCTAGGACACTGAACAGCATCAATGGAAGGAGGAAGTGGCTGGTGAACTTCAGGAAACTGCTCTCTCTGCATGGTGATTACTGCTGCCCATTCCCCACCCCACCCCCAGCATACCTCTATAGGGATCCATCTCTGGCTAGCTTGCTGGTGGCAGAAAGGGACATAAATATCCTCTTCCCCAAGAAGAGGGGTGGATATGGCTCATCACTGGTCAGGGCTTTTGATTAGTGAATTTAGATCACTGGAGGCTTGGCTCTGAGGACAACTGTTGCTTCAACTCACTCTGCAGAAAGGAGATAGCAGCCGTTATTCAATTCTCTCAAGACAGGGGCAGAAGCAGTGGAGATTAAAGAGTCAATACTTTCTCAAGGGGGCCGGCTCGATAGCCCAGTGGATAGGGTGCTGGCATACCACATGGGAGACCCCCGGTTTGGTTCCCGGGGACCTCTCCTAGCGGGCAGACCACCTTGAGAATGGCAAGCCGCCATGGGCGGGCAAGAGCCTCTGTGGGCAGGGCAAAAAGCTGCCACGGACAGGGCAAAAGCCGCCACGGGCAGGGCAGGTCGCCCGCGAATGAAGCGCAACCAGCCACCCGCGAACTGAAAGCCGGCTGTGAATGGAAGCAGAAGCCGCCCACAAGCGGGGAAAGCTGCGCCTGCGCAGTGACCAGTCTTGGCATGTCGCCGCAGCGGGGGGGAAAGGGAGATATGTAATAAAATAAATAAATCTTTAAAAAAAAATACTTTCTCAAGGCTGTGAGGGTCATTTAGCTCAAGTGGTGTATTTGTTGGGTAGGCCAGGAAAGCTTAGCTTTGGGAAGTCAACAGAGAAGCTTTTGGCACCCTTTCTGATCCCCTCCACAGGACACTTTGGACATGGTCTGTGTCTCTACTTGGGTCTGTCACCCTATTTTTGGGGGGAAAGACCAAATTGGGAAAGTCCTCTCTGGAATGAATTTCCCTGCAGAAAAAAGCAGCTAAAGTAAAAGAAAGAAGTATAAAACAGCAACAACAGTCAGATAGTCTGGGACAAAGCCCTGCTAGCTTCAGATACCTAGAGGAGGGAGGTCTGTCTTTTTGAAAATAGACTGGACAACCAAACTCCTGGAAACAGGAGAACTCTAAAACAGCCTATAAGCACAAGCCCAGTACAAGACAGAGGCCAAGTAAAATAGGGAAAACCCTGCACACTGCATTTACCTTGGGCAGACTTTCCTGATAGGAGTATTGAGGCTCAAGAAAATCTCTGTCTTATAGCCAGCTGGTTACAAAATCAAGAACCAGACATGCCAGGAAATAAATCCCAGTGTTAATATTTTAAAATATTAAAATGCACAGTGTGCAAAAAAAGAGTAAAGACATATGTATTAGTTAGCCAAGTGGGTGCTGATGCAAAATACCAGAAATCAGTCAGTTTTTATAAAGGATATTTATTTGGGGTAGGAGCTTACAGTTGCCAGGCCATAAAGCATAAGTCACTTCCCTCATCAAAGTCTATTGCTCTGTGTTGGAGCAAGATGGCTGCCAGAGTCTGCCAGAGTTCAGGCTTCCTGGGTTCCTCTCTTCCCAGGGCTCATTTCTCTCCAGACTCAGCTCCTCTATTTTCTCCACAAGGTCAGCTATAGACTATGAGGTTCTCTAGGCGTTGCCTCTCTCCACAAGGCCAGCTGTAGACCATCAGGTGAATGGCTATGTCTCTCTCCCTGGGGCTTCTACCATGTCTAAGAGCCATCTCTATTACTCTGTGTTCTTCTCCTGTGTGTTCACTTCCTGGGCTCCAGCTTACAACTCAGCAACAGAACTCCAAAGCCTCTGCTCTGCCATGGTAGTTTTATATGAGAGTTCCTGCCCACCTAGGGGGCAGGGACTCAACATCCTACTGATGTGGCCCAATCAAAGTCCTAATCATAATTTAATCAGGCCCAGGTACAGGCCAGTTTACAAACATAATCCAATATCTATTTTTGGAATTCATAAACAATGCCAAACTGCTACAACATAGAAACAAGGAATGATGGACCATCTGAAAGAAGAGGACAAATATAGAGAAAACAC
>PVKH010006964.1:0-20602 GCA_004027955.1 Chaetophractus vellerosus | reverse complement strand
CTTGCCCTTCTCAAGGCGGTCTGCCCGCTTTGGAGAGGTCCCTGGAAACTGAACCCGGGGCCTCCCATGTGGTGAACTGGCGCCCTTATCCACTGGGCTACAGCCGGCCCCTGGAAAAATGTTTTAAATTTCATAAATACAATTATGAAATTTATTTATTCAAGTTATTAAAACTTTCAGCCATAAAAGAGTGATATGTAAAGAAGGACACTTCTATCTGAGCTGTTTTTTAGCTTTTAGAACTTAGCCATACTTAGACAAAAAGCATTATATACCATATTTTAATGTTTTAAATTTCAAAAATTTCTGTTGATATAAAATCAGCCCATATTCACTACTTAACTCATTGTTATAACTAAACCAAAAAAAGTTCATTGACTCTTTGAATTACATGTATACATTATAAATGATTTAAGGCATACCAGTGATCAGCAATAGCCTTTGCATATAATATTCAGTGATTTATTATATCAGTTTTTTAAAGATACATTAAAATGGAAACTTACAGAAATATAATTAGGTCACCACATCAGAATCTCAGCTCTATTGTATTTTTAGAAAGAGAAAAGCAGCCAAGACATTTTTGCTCTTTCATGTATTGTCTGAATAGTTACCTTTTGGCCTAATAGCAGAAGACAAAATTTCAAATGGTCAAATGTAACTAATAAGCACAACACAAAAGTCCATTATAATCTCAGATGGACATTTTGGGCTAAAAGGGACCTTTGAAGGCAAAGTTGGTTGTCCCATATGTAATCATTTCCCCCTACATATTAGTATAATTTCAAGCAGCAAAGTAAACAGGGAAACAAAAAAATTATGTTGCATTAGTGAATCAAAAGCATTGGAAAATAAAAGAGTAACTTAAAACGACTTCTATGAAAGAGTTTATCTCTAGCAAATAGAAATTAAGAAATGGCAAGTATATCCTAAATGGCTTCTGAATAAGATGATAAAAAATTGATTTGCCTGGTGGGAGTGGCTGGACAGAATATTTTTCAGGTAAGAAATTTCTTGGCCTCACTGGAGCCTTATAAGAACTTAACACATTCTAGTTCTTGTCCTTCCAGGAGGGAATTGCTTTGGGAATCATTATAATTCAACCATATTCAACATTTCTTAAATATCAGAGCTTGTTCTAGCTTATCAAGAGGCAATTGAGCAACTTTAATTAACCAGACACTGGCCTATTTAATCCTCACAAAGACTCTGTTAAAAAGATGCTATTAGTATACCCATTTCATAGATGAAGAAACTGAGGGACAGGGACATTAAGATGACACAGCTATTAAGCAGAAGGGCCAGAATTTGGAACTCAGCAATCTGGTTCCAGAGTCTATGATTTTACCACCGTGCAATTCTCACTTTGAATGATATTCTAGATGCTCACCATTAGCTGGGAGGCTCTGTACCAGATATTTAAGTTCCTTTTCTGTGAGGTTCATCCCCATGTTTCCCAGAACTGTGTCCAGTTTACTGACATCAATTTTTCCCCCTTAAAAAAAGAGACAGGTATGAGAGCAAAATATGGTATCTCTAAAATGTGACCAAAATTTACTTCCTGTGGTGCCACAATTGATATTGTTTTCTGTAGGAAATCCAAAGTCAAATGAATCTGTCTAAGTGGATTTAAAACAAGAACATATTCTTGAACCGGGTTTGGAATAAAATATACACTGCATAAAATTAAAGTGAACTGCATAATCTGTTTGTGAATTGCAGTATTAGAGATAATCCAATTCTTCTGAATAGGGTTGCTGCTGTTGTTGCTCATAGAACTTTCAGATGGGATGAATTTGCTTTTGATTAAATTTCTTGAATAAAAGCTAATCATTTCCTTTATTTTTATGGGACAGATTTAGATTTTCATTATTTCAGGCCCTGCCAAATTTGGGCAATCCCAAAAGAATATGGGACTTCCCTCTAAAAACACCACATACAAAATTAAAGTAACAGAACATTCTATAGAAGAATCTTAAGGATGGAGTCAATATATATGACAGGAGGCAGGGTTCATATTTAAATGTCTAAGGAATAGATTATATGAAAATCTTGAGTGCATCAAATTCATCTGTTGTTGGATAGAGGTGATGGTGGCACAGTGATATGAGTGTAATTAACAGCACTGAAGTGTGAGTGTGCGTGTAGTTGAAAGGGAAAGTTTTGGGCTGTCCATGATGCTAGAAGGAAAGCTAAAGGATAAAATGGGTGACTGTATAACTCAGTAAACAGCGCATGGCCAAAGATTGTGGTTAAGAATACGAATGTAAGAGTGTTCTTTCAGGATCTATAACAAAGCTATGTCACTAGTACAGGGTATTGATAGCAGGGTGATATATGGGGGAAACTGCACCTAAAGCATACTTATATGGGATATGAATGTATTTGTATTATCATAGGTATGTTTTCTCAATAGATAGAGGCCCACACAGTAGCTAACAAAATATTAAACTTCCATCCTGGGGCAGACCTGCTACTTTCTCAAATAAAATGGCAAAAATCTCTGGAATATACAAGCCATGCCAAGAAAAAAAAAAAAAGAAAAAAAAAAGAAAAAAGAGGCCAATATGCCAAGCCCTCAATCTTGATGCTTTTACTTATGAACTTCATTCCTGTGCAGATGAAACAGCCCAATATAATTAATGCCTAAGAGTTACCTCCTGAAAATCTCTTTGTTACTCAAATGTGGCCTCCTTCTAAGACAAACTCAGCAAATAAACTCACTATCTTCTCCCTGTTGTGGGACATGACTCTTGGGGATGAGCCTCCCTGGCACCAAGGGATTATTACCATGCATGAATCAGCTAAGCATTTGGAAAAAGACCTTGATCAAAAAGGGCAAACATTAAATTAAAAAAAAAAACGGTTTTTATGGCTAAGATATTTCAAAGTAAGTTGGGAGGTCATTCCAGAGGTTACATTTATGGAGGTCTTGGCAGATCTCACTAACTGATACAATAAACAAAGCCTCAAACAAGAGTGCTCTCAAGGGCTCTAGGGATGACCAGACACCAGAGGTAAGACATATAGCCTCATGAAATCAACACCCCCTTGGAGGGCCCTATTTGGGAATATATGATAATCTATTTCCCCAATATAATATAGTTATACTCATTTATAATTCCACTATTCATGACTCATCTACTCCTTTTATTTGAATTATAATTTTCAATATACCCATTAAATACATCTCTCAGAGACTTAAATCTTTGGATTGTTCAGATGCCAGTTGAGCCCTGAATCCCAGCAGAGTTGTGGCCAATTCTTACTCTTCAGTTCTTCAGGCTTGTCCTGGATAACTGACAAAATGATGATGGTGGACCAGCCCTACCCCAAATAACAAGCAGCAACTACAACTTCATGCAAAACAATTCCTTCCATCTGCCCCATAATGTCTGAGTCCCCTCTCAGCCTGAAGCAGGCAGAGAGGACACCATCCCAAATCCCTCAAGATTGAGGAATGAACAAGCATGAGGGGAGAGTGTAACCATGAACCAAAGTAGATTTATTGTTATTATAGTTATTATCTTGTGTTAATGAAAGAACTTGTAACATTGATGTGAAGATAATAGTTGCCAGGGGTTCAGAAGGGAGGGGGAGGGATGAATAGGTGGAACACAGGGAATTTTCAGGGCAGTGAAATTGTTCTGTATGATACTGCAATGAGGGTCACATGACATTATACATTTGCCAGAGCCTATAAAACTGTGGAGCACAAAGTATAAACCATAAAGTAAACTATAGACTTTGGTTAGTAGCAATGCTTCAATATTAGTTCATCAATTGTAACAAATGTACCACACTAATGTAAAATGTTAATAATAGGGGAATAGATAATAGATATCTGTGTCTGTAGGGGCAGGTTATAAGAGAATTCCCTATACTTTTGGTATAATTTTCTGTAAATCTAAAACTTTCTAGAAATAATGTTTATTATTACAAAAAATATATTTTTTTCATTATGATTTTCTCTTACCTCCAAGAGTCTTCATATCTTCCAGCAATCTACTCTTATAAATTTTTCTATCATCTATAAGAAAACACACAATTCGGGTAAAAAAGAAGCCAGAGTCACTAAGATGGTACACAAGTCATCATTTCAGAAATACTGGATCTAGAATTTATTTTCAATTTATATCAACTTATTCAAAACTATGAAACACAGAATAAGAGTATTCTGATCCTTTCTCTTTGGCATGAAAGGCAAATATTATTATTCTACTGTGTTAAAATATATACTGTCTTTGATCCCCTGTTTTCCCATTTTAATTTCTAGGACACTACCACACTTCCTTTTTCTTAAATTTCCTTGCTTAACTTTAAATATTCCAGTAGTATTAAGAGTAATGGTAGACATCCATTAGTCTAGCAGAATTAAGAGTAGTGGCAGGCTTAATGGCACTGGTCATAATGATGTATATGTTTCTTGATTTCCAGGTGAAGAACTCAATTACACAAGACTATTTCTTCTTCAGGTAGAACTAAGTTACATGTTATTTTGAAATTTTTTCTCTTGAATATCAAATGGAGACATACATTCTTACAGATAAGCACACAAATCTAAGTTCTCTTGAAAGTTATATTTCAGGGTTTTTCAGTGGCAACACTATTGACTTTTAGGCTGGATAATTCTTTGTTGTGGGGAACTGGCCTATCCATTGTAGGATGTTTACTAATATAAGGCCTCTTCCTATTAGATGCCAGTCACACCTACCAAACTCACCCAACTCCCACCCCCCAGCTGTGACAAGCAAAATGCCTGCAGTCATTGCCAAATGTCCCCTTGGGAGCAAAATTGCTCCTGGTTGAGAACCAATATTTTATTCGTATTTGAAATGCTTACCACCAACTGCCAAGTGTTTCACTAGCTCAATGTATTCGTTATCTGTAAGTTCTACTCCCATGTTTTCCAGAAAATTTTCGATGTCACTGATATCAATGTTCTCCCCTACAAATAGATAAAAATGATAAAATATAAGAATTTTTAAATTATGTAAGGATTTAAAATATAAAAATATGTCATCCTTTCTCATAGCATCAGCTCAATTACCAGGTCAAGAGCAACGCTGCAGAACAAACAAATGAGAAAGGTTATTATCTCATAATCACATGGATATGATAATGAAATACAATAAAATGTAAGGATATAAGTGTCACTATAAATTAGAATATTTTAGGTGGTTGTTCTTTAAAATTCAGTCATTGGATGGGATTCATGTTAGTCTTTATGCAATTTCCTGTCTCTTTATTGAAGCTTTAGTTCATCTACTGTGCTAACCTATACTTTGATCATTTAAACTAAGTAGTTATAAAGTATGTTAATGATAAATACTTCAAAGAATAAAAGAATTGCTATCAATATATTGCAATGAAATACTTTCACTAATGCATAGATAATCCACAGTTCAACTCTGGGAAATTAGAAATTTACCTTTCATTGATAAAAAAGAAAAAATATCTGAATAAATAAGACAATAGAAGAAAAATATCATTAAGATATAATTTATAATTATATATGTTCTTACCGACTATCTTGTCACTCACCTATAACATCTTTCACTTCATCTATTAGTTTATCAAGAACAATCTTCCCATTAGCTAAGAGAAAAGGCACAATTAATATAGATTACACAGATTCACAAAAAAGGTATAAGGTATTTATTTAGAGATCCAGTCAAAATATAGTCTTTTTATTACATTTTGTTAAACTATATTTAATTTATAATTACTAATAATAGATTTCATTAATCCATTCAATGAAATTAAGAATCATCTGTTTCCTGGCTCATAGGGCCTGTCTAGATTGTAAAGTTCTTGCTTTACAAGGAGTAAAAGATATGATTTATATTATCCATGATGCTCAGCAGTGGTCATCAACAAAGAGTTCAAACTTTATCTTCTATCTTTTGCCAAAATATTTTTTTACCAATATTTTCAACTATCATGATTAGTTGGCAATACTTGATTTTTATACATTTGAGGTAACTATGGAAGCTATCTACCATTCCACACCATAGGAAATTATTTTCTTTCTCGTTTAAAAATAATTTAGTAATTCATTTATTTATTAACTATGTAAAATATCCTCAGTATGAACCAGTCAATGTAGTAGGCATTGGGGGAATGTGGCAGACATTGTTGGTTGTTTGCTAATCAGCCATCACTCCTTACCTACACTGTTCTTTCTGCTAACAAAACCCTAATTTTGTTCACCCTTCTCCATGTAGTCATGTCCCTCAGTTAAGACGAGACCCTTCATAAGCCCCAGAAAGTGAATTGTGATGGCTCTAAGTCAATGGTTTTCAATGCTCATTGTGCCTCAGAATCATTTGATGCCCTTAAAATACAGATCCTTCACATGCCTCCAGAGATTGGTGTTCAATTGGAGTCTGGGCATCAGAATAAAAATAAAGTGCACAAGGTGATTTTAGTCTAATCTAAATTCTAATGAACCTCTAGCGGATGCCAATTATGGTGGTTTCATTCATCCTTGCCAAGTGACTGGTTTAGGAATGAACACGTGAAACAATTCTGGTCAATGAGAATTGAGTGGTAGTCTGTTGGGGAGTTTTTGGGCAAGATTTCCTTTGCTTTTAAAGAGCTTCTGTATGAAGTTATATAAAAATATAATGCTTGGGTTTGTTAGAGTCATTTTGTAACCATGATAGCTCATGTCTGAGGACAAAAACAAATATGTTGAGGACAGTAGGTAGAAAGATAAAAAAGATATTGAATTGACTTTGACTCTTCCTATATCAGAAGTTCTCTGAGAAAATAAATGAGCCTATTATTCAAGCCAGTTTTATCTGGGTTTTATGTTATTTGCAACTGAAATATGTACAAAAATGAATACAGTATAGTATCAACTCACAAGATACTGTTTAGAAAGGAAGGCTGATGCAAGAATTCATAATACAATATGTTAAGTGCAATACTGGAGATATATATAGGCAGTGAATGAAACCAAAGAAAGGGCGACATGAATATATCAAGCCAGCTATTTGCTGATTCAATGACTAGATGTATGATATTTGGATATAACTATGAAATGGATGCTTAAGCTGGCTCTAGATTGAGAGCCCTGAACAACCAGATGGAAGGACTGACAAAGAAGCATAAGAGAAGTAATAAAAACAGAGAGAAGAGAGAATAAAAGAAAAATAATTTCCTCTTAATATGATCTTAGAAACTTAAATTCCAAAAATAGGGGGGAAACTTTCAAAATAATCTAAAAAATCAGGAGTCAGTGAAAATGTCAGAATAGTTCTAAGGGCCTGTCCTTCACAGAAAAAGCAACAAATCAACTTTGTAAGAACTTTGTAAGAACTCTGGAGAACAGTCAAATGTTTATAACAACCAAGCCAATAGAGAATCAAGAAAAGGGAACTTAAAAACAATAGGAAAACTTTGTGGCCTTTTAACTTGCCCTTTTTCTCCCCTTTCCCCTTGGTAGAAATCTTGAAGATGACAGCTTATGTTTCCATTGTGGAACCCTGGTCCTTTGTTCTGGAGAGAGCAGAGCAGAACTGACAAGCAAAGCATTGTAAGTTCTGGCCTGTCTAGCCTGTCTGTGAGCTACCTAAGGGACTGATGCAAGGCAAGTGGCTTTGTTTTGCCTAACTTAGAACTCATTCAGGAGCAGGCATTTCTTGAAAACATTATAAAGCAACAGACATCCTAAAGCCACCTGGAGCAAAAGATTATGGTTGAGGCATACAATAGGGCACTAAAAGTCTGGGAGGAAAATTAGGAGAGAGAGTTCTTTGGGAAATTATGGATTCAAAAACATTCATGTACACTGAGGAATTTAAAGAGTTACACACATGCCCAGGGTAAGACACATGCTCAGAAAACACCTGAGAAGACCCTAAGCTTTCACCTCTGGATGATCTCTAGGATCAGTGCAAGCAGGAAGTGAAGGCTAAGACAGATTTGGAAACAGCTTGGCTAAGCATTGAAGGAGTGTCCCAGCACAGAGGCAATGTACAAAAACTCCAGTTTTTTCTTTCCCTCTTCTTTCTTCTTTCTTTCCTAATTTTTCCTCCTCCTCTCCTTCCTCCTCTTCCCCCTCTTCCCCCTCTTCCTTCTCTTCCTCTTCCTTGTTTTTCTTCTCCTCCTCCTCCCATGTATTTTTTTAAACATTTATTTTTATTTATTTATATATCCCCCCCTTGCTGCCTGTTCTTGCTGTGTTCATTTACTTTGTGTTCTTCTGTGTCTGCTTGTCTCCCCCTGCTGCAGCATCCCACTGAGTCAGCTCACCGCGCGGCAGCTTGCTTGCTCGCAGTGGCTTTGCCTGCTTGTGGTGGCTTGCCTTCTCAAGGCAGCCTGCCTTCTGGAGGAGGCCCTGGGAACCGAACCTGGGACCTCCCACGTGGTAAACCAGAGGTCTACCAATTGAGCCACAGCTGGTTCCCCCTCCCATATTTTTGGGTCTAGCTTTCAAGGCAATCTCTGTCAAAATACTAGATGAATACAGGCTAAAGAAACAGACTTCAGAGGCCATACATAACAAAGAATACAGACTTTAACTTAGAAAAGTCCCTAAGCAATGTAGGCCAGTTTGTATGATCATGTATCATTCAAGAACTGTAAAGAAGAGAGGGTTGTCTATGGCCTGAATTGTGATCTATGTCTGATGGCAAAGCCCCAAAATGTGTGTAACTATCAGGGGCGTTATGCCACACTTAGGGATGTGCATGTGGGGGGGGGGGGTGGCATATGGGTACTCCTGGAATCTCTGTGTAACATTTGTGTAATCAATGTATCCTAAAAATGTATATAGATATATAAAAAATAAATGAAAAATTAATTAAAAAAAAAAAAAGAAAGAAAAGTCCCTAAGCAAACAGCTATAGTCTACGGCGAGCAACAAGAACAAATCCTGAAGAGGAGAAATAATTTGAATAACAGGGCTATCACATTATAATATTCAAAATATCTGGTTTTCAGCCAAATATTATGGGGCAAGAAAAAAGAAGAATGGCCCATTCACAGATGAAATTAACAAACTGTTCCTGAGGAAGCACAGACATTGGACTTACTAGACAAAGATCTTAAATCTGCTGTTTTAAATACACTTAAAGAGCTAAAGGAAGCCAGAAGAACAATGTATGAACAAACAAAGAATATAAATAAAGAGGTAGAAATTATAAAATGGCACCAAATAGACACCCTGGGTCTGAAAAGCAAAATACCTAAAAACAACAACAACAACAACAACAACAACAACAACTCACTAGAGAGTTGCAACAGCAGATTTGAGCAGACAGAAGAAACAATGAGTGAACTTGAAAATAAGTCAGTCAAATGAAATTACTCACTATGAGAATCAGAAGGAAAAAGAATGAAGAAAATTAACAGGGCCTATGAGACCTGTGACACGCTATCAAACAAAGCAACAGATGCATAGTGAGTATCCTTGAATGAGAAGAAAAGTAAAAGGTGCAGAAAGAATATTTGAAGAAATAATGGCTGACAACTCCCCAAATTTGTTAAAAGACACAAATCTACAAGTTCAAGTGGGATAAATGCAGTCTTAACACTGAGAAAACATTATACCCAAATTGTTAAAATCCAAGAACAAAGAGAGACTCTTAGAGAAAAGACTCATATAAAAGGGATCCTCAAAAATATGAATAGCTAATTTCTCATCAGAAACCATGGAGCCCAAAAAGTTGAGGGATGGACTTTTTAAAGTGCTGAAGGAAAAAAAAGATGTCAACTAAGAATTCTATATCCAGCAAAACAATCTTTCAAAAATGAAGGAGAAATTAAGACAGATAAATAAAAAAATAATATATAAAAATAAAAATAAATAAAAATAAATTAAAAAATAAAAGACAGATAAAAGTTGAAAAAGTTCATTGTTAGAATACCTGTCCTGCAAGAAATTCTAAAGAGAGTACTTAAGCTGAAATGAAAGGAGACTTGACAGTTACCTTAAGCCATATGCAGAAATAAAGAACTCTGGTAAGGTAGCTATACAGGTAAACATAAAGGCCTGTATTATTGTGTTTTCATTTTAACTCATTTTAAAATTTCCTACATGATTTGAAAGACAAATTAAAACATGATCATTATAAAGTTATACTAAAGGGCCCACAATATGTATAAATATGTAATTTGTGACAACAATAACAAAAAGCAGGGAGAGGAAGCTGTCTAGGAGCAGAGTTTTTTTTTTTTTTATCTGAAGCTAAGTTGGTATCAATTCAAACTAGGGTGTTATATATTTAGAGGCTAATTGAAGTTCCCATAGCAATCACTCAGAAAATTTCTAAAAAATATACACAAAAGGAAATGAGAAGGAAGCAGTTACATCATCAACATGGCAACATAAGACATTGCCTAGAAAAGTCTCCCCTCAGAATCAACTAATAAAAGGACAAATACCACTTTCTTGGAACTCTGGGGAATGACTTGAGAAGGACACCACAAACACTGAATCCAAGAAAAAAAGTAATCTCAGATCAGATAAGAGATTTTGATATTGGACCTGCCAGTCCAGATCCCTCCCCTTCACCCATTCCCATGTAGCTTGGAAGTCACAAAGAGGCAGCATGGCCTGGGTCTCTCTTACTGCAGATGCAGACTACAAAGCCAATCAGTGAATTAGAGCCCCACACACATCCAGGCACAGGGTCCCAAGTCTGCAAAGATGCAGGGTTCAACACAAACCTCTGAGGAGTTCTGTATACAAAAGGGCCCATGGTGGGTGGAGTTCGGGGAGTGCTGCAGTAGAACTACTGGGAAGAGGTAAACACACTCAATGCAGTCTTTGTTCACTGGATCACCTAAAACAGCCTTCTTGGATTGACCCACCCTTCTGGATTGATCACATCTGGGTTCCCAGGGTGGGAGACCATAAAGAGGAAGACTGGAGGCAGAAAAGCATCACAGAAAAAAAGATGGGGTAATGAACTGCTGTAAGACAGGATTGGTCCCAGAACTGAAAAGTGTAAGGAAAAGGGAGAACTGAGTGAGATTCCTGGAGAAGAAAGAGAGGAAAGGAAGCATTCTCCCAAAGGTGAAACAACTGCACAAAAATTGCAATCTTAAAACTTTACTGCATATCCAGGACAAGAATCAGATAAAAAAAAAGAGCTGAGAAATCTGAATGGTTAAAATTAGGCTACTCTAAAAGTCCAGAATAAGTTGGATCAAGCATCAAGGAGAGGCTTTAAAAAAAGCCAATCAACAATAATATCCTAGACAAGAAAGAAACTGACCATCAGAGTTAACACATCAAAATAATCAGATGCTCAGACATCAACAAAAATTACAAGCCATATAAAAAAACAGGAAAAAAAACAGGAAATTATGGCTCAGTCAAGGGAATAGATTAAAACTTCAGAGGAGACACAGAATTTGGAACAACTAATCAAAGAAGTTCAAACAATTCTCTAAATCAATTCAAGGAGATGAAGGAAAATATAGATATAGAGTTAAAGGATATTAAGAAGATATTAATAAAGAAAGAAGAATTGGAAAGTGTAAAAAGAAATATTACGGGAATTATGGGGATGAAAGACAATAATAGAGATTAAAATACACTGGAGGCATATAGCAGTTTTGAACATGCAGAAGAAAGGATCAGTGAACGAGAGGACAGGACAATCAAAATCATTCAGTATGAAGAGCAGATATAGAAAAAATTGATCAGTATCTCGGGGGTTTGAGTGACAGCATAAGGCATACAACCTTACACATCATTGCTGTCCCTGAAGGAGAAGAGAAGGGGGAAAGGGCAGAAAGAATATTTGAGGAAATAATGGCTGAAAATTTCCCAAATCTTATGATAGACATAAATATACAAGTCCAAGAAGGTCAATGTATTCCATACAGAATAAAACCTAAGAAAACTACTCCAAGACACAGACTAATCAGAATGTCACATGCCAAAGAAAAAGTGAGAATTCTGAAAGCAGCAAGAGAAAAGCGATTCATCCAAGAGATCCTCAATAAGACTAAGAGCTGATTTCTCACCAGAAATCATGGAGGCAGAAAGGCAAAGGTTTGATATATTTAAGGTAATGAAATAGAAAATATTCTAGCCCCAAATTCTTTATCCAGAAAAACTGTCCTTCAAATTTTAGAGAGTTTAAAATAATCATAGGAAAACAGAAACTGAGAGAGTGTATCAACAAAGGATCTGCCCTATAAGAATTACTGAAGGGAATTCTGCAGGTCAAAAGGAAAAGACAGGACAGAGTGGCTTGAAACAGTGTGAAGAAATGAAGATCTTCAGTAAAGGTAATGGAAGGTGTAAATGCAATACACAATAGTACTGTATCCTCAATATATAGCTCAACTCTGATTACAATTAAGAGTCAGAATACAATTGAACAGGAAAAAGTCATATTTCCTGATGAGTGGACATGCAAACTATAAAGAAGTAATGTTGGACAGAAACAATAGAAAAAGGGGAAATGGCAGGTTATGGAGCAGAATATATGTATGTTATTGAAGGTAAACTGGCATCTTTTAAGAATCAGTAGGTTACAGATGTAGATTGTGTAATACCAAACCCAGGGTAAAACACAAGGAAAGTATTTAGAAAATACACAGAAACATTAATGAGAAAGAGATCACTCAGATATATCACAAAAGAGCAACTATACAGAAAAGGAGGTTGCAACAAAGGAAAAAAGATATTAAAAAAGATATGACATATAAAAGCCAAAGGAGAAAGTGGCTGAAGCCAGTCCTGCCTTTACAGTAGTACCAATGAATGTTAATGGATTTAACTCTCCAATTAAAAGATGTAGATTGGCAGGATGGACAAAAAGCATGATCCGACTATTTGTTGTTTACAAGAGACTCGCCTTAGACCCAAAGTCACAAACAGGTTGAAAGTAAAAGGATGGAAACAGATATTTCATGCAAATAGTAATGAAAAAAGAGATGGAGAAGCTATACCAACACCAGACAAAATAGATTTAAGTCAAAAGATGTCACAAGAGACAAAGAGGACACCATCTATTAATAAAATGGTCAATCCACCAAGAAGAAATAACATTCATAAATATTTATGCACCTAACCAGGGTGCCGCAAAATGCATGAGGGAAACACTGACAAAACTGAAGGCAGAAACAGGCACATCTACAACAATAGTTGGGGACTTCAAAATACCACTCTCATCAATAGCTAGAACATTTAGATAGAATAAATAAGGAAACAGAGAACCCAAGTAATATGATAAATGAACTAAACCTAACAAACACATACAGAATATTGTACCCCAAAATAGAAGGATATTCATTCTTCTCAGGTACACATGGATCATTCTCAGGGTAGACCACATGTTGTGTTACAAAACAAGTGTCAATAAATTTAAGAGACTGAAATTACATAAAGCATATTCTCTGCCCAAATGGAATGAAGCTGGAAGTCAGGAACAGACAGAGAACTGGAATATCCACAAATATATAGAAGTTAAATAACACACTCTCAAACAATCAGTGGGTTAAGGATGAAATTAGAAGAGAAATCCATAAATATCTTGAGATTAATGAAAATAAGAACACAACACATCAAAACTTATGGGATGCAGTGAAGGCAGTGCTGAGAAAGAAATTTATAGCCCTAAGTCCTTACATTAGAAAGGAAGAAAGAACTAAGAATTAGAACAGAAGTAAATGAAATTGAGAATAAAAAACAATAGCAAGCATTAACAAAACCAAAATTTGGTTCTTTGAAAAGATCAATACATTTGACAAATCCTTAGCTAGACTGACAAAATAAAAAAGAGAGATGACACAAATAAATAAAATCAGAGAGAGAGGGAGGGACACTACCACTTAAAAAGGATCATAAGAGGATACTATGAATAATTGTATGCCAACAAATTATACAATGTAGATGAAATGGACAAATTCCTAGATATACAAAACTGTAGAAGAAATAGAAGACCTCAACAGACCAATTACAAGGAAAGAGATTGAATCAGTCATCATAAAATTCCTAACAAAGAAAAGCCCAGGAATAGACGGCTCCACAGGTGAATTTTACCAAACATTCCAAGAACGAATACCAATCTTGCTCATACTCTTCCAAAAAATTGAACAGGAGGTAACAGCATTACCCTAATATCAAATCCACATAAAGAAACTATAAGAAAAGAAAATTACAGACTGATTTCTATTATGAGTATAGATGCAAAAATCCTCAACAAAATACTTGCAAATCAAATTCAACAGCACACTTAAAGAATTATACATAATGATAAAGAGGGTTTTATCCACAGTATGCAAGGATGGTTCAACATAAGAAAGTCGATCTAATATACCACATTATCAAAACAAAGGAAAAACACATGATCATTCTAATTGATGCTGAAAATGCATTTAACAAAATCCAGAATTCTTTCTTCATAAACACTTATAAAAATAGGAAGAAGGAAATGTCCTGAACATGATAAGTTGATGATAAATGGCATATACGAAAAACCCACAGCTAACATAATACTCAATGATGAAAGACTGAAAGCGTTCCCTCTAAGATCTGGAACAACTCAAGGATGGCCACTATCACCACTGTTATTCAACATTCTGCTGGATGTTCTAGCCAGAACAGTTAGGCAAGAAAAAGAACTAAAAGGCATCCAAATTGGAAAGGAAGAAGTATTCATTATTTTCAGATGACCTAATTCTATATACAGAAAGCCCCCCAAATTCTTCAACAAAGCTACTAACGCTAACAAACAAATTCAGAAAAGTGGCAGTATACAAGATCAATACCCCAGAATCAGTAGTGTTTCTAACCACTAGTAATGATCAATCTGAGGAGGAAATCAAGGAAAAAATTCCATTTACAATAGCAACTGAAAGAATAAAATATCCAGGAATAAATTTAACCAAGGATGTAAAGGACTCATATGTGGAAAACGACAAAACTTTCCTAAAAGAAATAAAATAAGATCTACATAAATGGAAGGACATCTATGCTCAAGGATTGGAAGACTAAATATTGTTAAGATGCCAATTCTACTCAAAATGATTTACAGATTCAACACAATCCCAGTCAAAATTCCCGCAGCCGTTTTGCAGAAAGGGAAAAGCCAATTATCAAATTTATTTAGAAGGGTAATTGGCCACAGATTGTCAAAACCACATTGAAAAAGAATGCAGTTGTAAGAACCATAGTTCCCGACTTTAAGGCTTATTACAAAGCTATTGTATCAAAACAGTATGATACGGGCACATGAATAGATATATAGACCAAAGCAATAGAACTGAGAGTTCAGAAATTGACCCTCACATCTACGTCCAGTTGATTTCAACAAGGCTTCCAAGTCTGCTCAACAGAGAAATAATAATCTCTTCAACAAATAGTGCTGGGAGAACTGGATTTTCATATGTAAAGGAATGAAAGAGGACCCTTATTTCACACCATATATAAAAATTAATTCAAAATAGACCAAAGACCTAAATATAAGCACCAGGACAATAAAACACCTAAAGAAAATGTAGGGAAGCATCTTCATGATTTTGTTAGGCAATGTTTTCTTAGACTTTACATCAAAGAAAAAGCAAGAAAAGAAAAAAATAGATAAACAGGACCTCATTAAAATTTAAAATGTTTGTGCATGAAAGGACTTGTCACCAAAGTGAAACGATAACCTACTCAATAGGAGAAAATATAAGGGTTTAATATCCATAATGTATAAAGAAATCCTACAACTCAATAATAAAAAGATAAACAACTCAATTAAAAAATGGGCAAGACTTGACATTTCTCTGAAGATGATATACAAATGGCTAAACAGCACATGAAAAGATGGTCAACATCATTAGCTTTTAGGGAAATGCAAGTCAAAACCACAATGAGATTCTATTTCACACCCATTAGAATGGCTACTATTTTTTTAAAAAGTAAATTACAAGTGTTGGAGAGGATGTGAAGAAATAGGAACACTCATTCATTGCTGGTGGGAATGTAAAATGGTGTAGCCACTGTGAAAGACAAGTTTGGCAGTTCCTCAGAAATCTAAGTATAGAATTACCATATGAAATGCCAATCCCATTTCTAGAATCCCATAAGAATTCTAAGCTGGGACTCGAAGAGATATTTGCACACCAAGGTTCATGGCAGCATTATACACAATTACCAAAGGATGGAAGCAAATCAAGTGTCCATCGACCAATGAATGGATAAAACAAATGTGGCATATACATACAATGGAATATTATTCAGTATTAAAAAGGAATGAAGTTCTGCTTCATGTGACAATATGGATGCACCTTAAAGACATCGTGTTGAGTGAAATAAGCCAGACACAAAAGAACAAATATTGTATTGTCTCACTTATGGGAAATAAAGTATGCTAATTGGTGGAGCCAGAAACTAGCATGCAGATCACCAGGGGCCAGGGTGGTTGTTGAGAATAGGTAGTTAATGCTTAATTGGTGCAAAGTTTCTGTTTGGGATGAGGGAATAGTTTTGGTAATGGATGGTTGTGATAGTAGCACAACATTGTGAATGTGATCAACACCACTGAATTATATATTTGAAACTGGTTAAAATGGGAAATGTTAGGTTGAACATATGTTCCCACAATGAAAATTTTTAAAAAACCATGGAAGTGTACAATACAAACAGTGAACCCTAATGTAAACTATGGGCTATAGGCAATAGTATAATTCTAACAATATTCTTTCATTAATTGTACCAAAGTGACCACAGTAGTGCAAAGTGTTAATAGGGAAATCTGTGTGTGTGTTTGTGGCAGGGTGTGGTTCATAGGAACTCTGTACTTTCTGCACGATTTTTCTGTGAACCTACAGCTGCTCTAATATAAAAGGGTGGGAGGAATCCCATGAATTCCTTTTTGGACCATATTGAATTCTGAAGCCCCTAAATTCACCTAAATATAAATATCCAAAGAATATTTGGATATATTCCCTTAATGTTCAGGGCTGCTGGGATTATTATGTACTCCAGTGCTCATCATTAACTGGAAGTTTTTCTCTCAGACCTTCAAGTTCTTTTTCTGTGAAGTTAATTCCCATGTTTCCAAGAACTTTGTTCAGGTCACTGATATTAACCATCCCTCCTAAGAAAAATAAAGTAAATTCAAATGAGACAAATTAAGTAACTTCAAAGCATTAAAATGATAACCATACCCATGCATTATTTTATTTATTTTATAAATGTAATGCTAAAAATAAGATCTATTCTTGACTGAAAAAGTTATGACTGCAGGGCCCGGCTAGATAGCTCAGTGGATAAAGAGCTCGCCGGTGAAGCCGGCAGCCCGCAAAAACATGGAGGACTGCTGCCTGCAAAACATGGAGCGGAGCCGCCCGTGAAAAATGGAATGGAGCCACCCTGGAACGGAACGAGCCACCGCCGTGGAGGGCCGACTCGGCGCGTCGCCGCGGGGATGGGGGGAGACAAGAAGCAGACATAGAAAAACACAGAAGAATGGACACACAGCAAGAGCAAGCAGAAAGGGGAGGGGGAATATGTAATAAATAATAATAAATAAATCTTTAAAAAAAAAAAGTTATGACTGCAGAGTTATAAATAAAATCAGTTTTTAAAAATCTTGACTTTGGGGATAAGGGAGTAGCACAAAAGAATTCTTAAAGAGTTTTTAGGTCTTTAATCTGATTAAACTAATCTCATAGTTTTATGAAATAATTCATGTAATATTTGTTGTCTAAATTTCCAGATTATTTGTCACAAATTTCTAAAATAACTAACTCTTTGCTGAATACAAATAGATTTCAAGTGATTTTTTCCCCTGGTGAAGTTTGGGCAATCTTAAAAGAACAAATCAAGTACATTATCAGATACAATACATATATTTAAAGAAGCACAACTGAATCTGTTTATTTTTTAAACAATTTATTGAAGTATATCATTCATACGCAAACAAACTATAAGTGATCAGTAAACATCGTGATCTTACAAAACAAACATGCATTAATCATACAGGGCTCCCACACATCACCCCCCCAAACACCCTGTATTGTTGTGAAACATCTGTTAAATTATGAAAGGGCATCGTCAAAGTATTACTACTAACTATAGTCTGTACCTTCCTCCCCTATACATTTTTTTTAAGGATTTATTTATTATTTACTTTTATCCATTTTTACATCCCCCCCCCACCGTTTTTGCTGTTTCTGTGTCCATTCACTGGCCAACTATCTGTGTCCATTTCCTGCCCTCTCTTCTCATCTTCTTCTGTCTTCACTGGGATTTGATCCTTGGACTCTCTGGTGTGGGAGAGAGGCATCCTACTGCCTGCACCACCTTAGTTCCTGGTTTTTCGGTGCATCTCATCTTGGCTCTCCCTTGTGTCACTCTCCTATTACGTCATCATCTTGCTGCATGGCTAACAGGGCCTGGCGGTGTACCTGCAGACGGGGCGATGGCTCACCCACTCGTGGGGGTCTGGTGGCATACCTGCGTGCAGGTCCTGGTGGCCCACACGCCTTCTATATTTTTCTTTTTTAAATTTTTATTGGGAGGTCCTGGGGGTTGAACCCAGGTCCCTCCATATGGGAGATGGATGCTCAACCATCCGAGCCACATCCGTTGCCCTGCTATATCTCTTAAGGTTGACCAAAGATAACCAAAGTTACAGTCTTTTCCCATACAGGATGGTCATATAATAAATCAGGGTTAGTTTATTATCAGCATTCTAAAAACCAGACGTAGGGAGAAAAACTAGGTCTGGGCACACATGCATGGTTTCTAATATAGCAAATGTTTAGCCTACCCTGATTATCACAAAATCAGGACAGTGAGAATATTCGCACTGAGTCTGTTTATGATGTTCAAAATCTAATGGTATAAATATAGACCCAAGAATTTTATATTTACATTCTCACCTTTCAGATGCTTTACACCATTCAACACCCTATTCTGGGACACATGTCCAATAGCTATAATAAAAGGTGAAATCATGTCAGAATGAAAATTATATGCACTTTTATGAAGGAGAAGTTTATATTTCCTAAAATTCTAGAACAAATTTTTTCATGGTTTTCCCTGAAAATATGCCATTTTATAATGGAAATGAAAATGGAAGATAGGAGAGAAAAAAAATTTTAAGTGACAAATCTCTATGATCTTTGGCACCTAAGGCAATTGTGAACTTGGACTATACTAAAGCATAGTCATTGTCACCACTGTCACAACCACCACTTTCACAATCCTCATCTTCACTATCATCATCACAACTACAATAATTTCACAATAGCTAAACATTATTGAGGTTTCACAACATACCAACAACTATGCTTTATTTTATTTAATTTTTATTTCCACTTTACAAATAAGTAAACTGAGACATAGAGAGGTTAAGAAGTACCTTGTTCAAGGTCACACAGCTGATAATTAGTTGGAGCCAGGATTTGAACTGATGTACTCAGACTTGCTCTTTACCACTATATGCCATTGTTTCCCATTTTTATATGATTTGTGCTTTTCTTTCCTTCTACTAGTTTTTCACACTCCTCATTTACCTTCCTTCCCTTGCTTATAATTAGGATTTGTAATATTAATTATTTGCTTTACTTATTATTGAAAGTTTTTGTGACTTAAAAAGTAAATTTAATGAACAGTTACAAGGTTCCTATATAAACTAGAACTTTTTCTTTTCAAATAAAGTTCAGGGATTTCTAGAGGAAATTTCATAGGAAAAGTTCATAACTTGTCTATTAATTCTAGTAGCTTTGTTGTGGATTTTTCCAGATTTTCTAGATATAGGATCATGACATCAGTGAACAGCGAAAGTTTTACTTCTTCCTTTCCTATTTGGGTACATTTTATTTCTTTGTCTAGCCTAATTGCTCTAGCTAGAATTTCTAGCACACTATTGAATAATAATGGTGACAGTTGACATCCTTATCTTGTTCCTGATCTCAGGGGGAAAGCTTTCAGTCTTTCACCATTGAATACAATGCTAAATGTAGGTTTTTCATGTACGCACTTCAGCATATTGAGAAAGCTTCCTTCTAATCCTATCTTTTGGAGTGTTTTTAATCAAGAAAGGGTGCTGTATTTTGTCAAATGCCTATTCTGCATCAATAGAGAGGATCATATGATTTTTTTCCTTCAATTTATCAATATGGTTTATTACACTAATTGATTTTTTTGTGTTGAACCACCTTTGCATACCTGGGATAAAACCCACTTGATCGTGATGTAGAATTCTTTTAATGTGCTTTTGGATTCAGTTTGCAAGTATTTTGTTGAGGTATTTTGCATGTATATTCATTAGAGATGTTGGTCTGAAATTTTCTTTTTTTATAAGATCTTTATCTGGTTTTGGTATTAGAGTGATGTTGGCTTCATAAAGTTTGGTAGCATTCTTTCCTGTTCAAATTTTTGGAATATCTTGAGCAAGATAGGTATTAGGTCATCTTTGAATGATTGGTAGAATTCACCTGTGAAGTCCTTGGGTCCCAGTCTTTTCATCTTTGGGAGGTTTTTGAGAACTGTTTCAATCTCTTCATTTGTGATTAGTTTGTTGAGGTCTTCTGTTTCTTCTAGCGCCAGCGTAGGTGGTTCATGTGTTTCTAGCAATTTGTCCATCTTGTCTACATTGTTTAGTTTTTTTGGCATATAGTTGTTCATAGTGTC
>PVKH010006963.1:0-20583 GCA_004027955.1 Chaetophractus vellerosus | reverse complement strand
AAATAAATCTTTTAAAAAAAAAAAAGAAAAAAGAAAAGAGTCTCTTACCTCTGCATCACACTGTCTTTTAGAGATCTCCAAAGAAATGCTGCCTGTGCATCTATATTTAGAGTTTTAAAGAAAACAGGTCTTTTGGGAGTTATGTACAGACTCATTACTCTCCACAGGATTCTAGCATAAATCCTATGGGACCTTGACTGCAAGTCAAATGAGAGTGAAAGTTTTGATGCTGTATTCAGAATTACCCAACCACCTCAACAACTAAGGTTTTGTTACTTGGTCAAACTCTTTCTCCCTTAGGATGGATTCTTTCTCAGGAGTCTCCTCGGTGCCCAAGAAAAACAATCTTTTGAGGAGATGGTCTTACCAGTATACCAAGCATGCCCAGATATGTCTGAATTCTAGTTTAATCTACAGCCTGTTTTCCTGCTACATTTACATAGCATTTATATGAAATCTCTCAGTTTCATGCCAGTCAGAACATTAAACACACTGAGCAGCTACCCTCAATGGAACATAGAGAGTGTGTTTCTTGATAAGCAGCTAAATGTATGATTTGTAGTTTGAGACAAATGGGGACTAATGCTTCCCTAGTTTATGTGCTTTCTCAGTGGACAAGCTTCAAGAGTGTCTGTGCTTGAAAAGGTTAAGGACAACAGACCAATTAACCAAGGCTATTTCCAGAAAGGACAGGCAGAGAAATATGCAGCATTGCTTCTTCGAGAAAGTCCACAGGCCCAGAATCGAGTCAGAAATTAGGCCTTGTTTTCTAAGGATACAATAGAAAACAACAGAATTAAAATAGGATTGATTGAGTCCTCTCCTTTTTTCATAAAAACACATGCAGCTCAATTGTAAGCTCTGAAGTGTGAAGGAGGCAGACAGGAAAGTAAGAAGGGAAAAGTTAACTAACCAATCTTTAATATTTTTTCAGCTTTGATTAGGTCTTGTTAATGGGTATCAGTTTAGAGCAACTTTGGCAGAAAGTTACTCCAAAAAACAGGAGAGAACACTAACACTCAAGCTACATGATTTGTGTCAACTTTTCTTCAAAGTCTAAGATCTGTGATCCAATGAATTCATTGTCAGTTTGAACAAAAAATTGTTCCATCTCGTGCTTGACTTCTGAAAAAAATTGGAAACCATTAAGCTGACTGGTTAATTTGTTATATGTTTCTAGAGAGAAACATATCAACAGACAGTTGACAAAATGAACCAAAAATAGAGAATTTAATTTCAGAATTTTATTTTCCTTTTATGAATCCCATGGTTATTTATGTTGGAGGGAGTGATGCATATAAGGAGAGGTTCCTTCCAGCTTTATATTACACTCACCTCCAAATCTAATGAAGGGCTCTGAGTAAGAACCAGAGTATGTGTTTATGCTCAGCCCATAAAAATGATAGAATCTCCTATGAGATTTTGTTTCTAAGTGTGCTCTCAAGTCAGAAAAATTAAGTATATAGAAACATGGGAAAGGGGAGAGACTATTTTTTTTGCCTGTGAATAATTCAGATAATTAAGTGCACTTTTATATGTAGAAGTCTAAATTATTGCTAGACAAGCATACACTAACCCTTTCTGTATTTATATGTATTTATACCTTCCAAAATGATGCAAGTATTATAATTCAGAAAATACAGGAAATATCAACCCAAATCACTTAATTCTTAACTTATACTACCCTTGGATAAAAAAATAAATGGTGCTATAAGGTGTGATCTCTGGAAACTACAGATAGATTTGTGATGGCAAATGTTGGGGCTTAAAATCACATAGACTAGTTTGAAGCTTAGTTCTGCACTTAATTGGTTGTGTGGATAGAGGCAATTTTCTTAGCTTCTCTGAGCCTCAATATCTTTATATCTGTAAAGTAGAAATAACACCTCTCTCGTTTTTTATACTGCAAATGCCTTTCGTGGCTCCTCTTCATTCATCCTGTTCTAAGATAATGTGGCAGAGACTAACTAGATGTTCCCCAAACCCATTTCCTATTTCTGGGCCAACAGTTAAACTACATTTCCCAGTAGCCATACAGCTAGGTGGCTAATGTGACTAGTCTCTTCTCTGCTGTAGAATATGAGTGGCAGTGATGTGTACTTTCCAGCCCAAAGCAGTTAAAAGAGAGTGTTCCTTCTCCATATTTTCTTTTCCCCTCACAAGGTAATCATCATCTAGGCCACATATTGAAGATGGTGGAGCTACAACATAGAAGAGCCTGGATCCCTGAGTCACTATTTGGAGGAGAGTTGCCTAACTAAGAACATCTACAATTGACTCTACTCAAATGGAAAATAAGTTTATATTATAATAAGCCACTGAGATACAGCAGTATCATTTACCTTATCACAGAAATTGGAACCTTAAAGTGGGATATTGCTGTAATAAAAACTTGAGACATGTAGCACTAGCTAAGCAGCTGGGTACTAGCTTAACAGACTAGGTACCTAGAGAGCCATGAGACATGTAACACCTGGTAAAATTGTCATCTGCAAAAACATGGAAAGCAGACCATATACCTGCTGAGCATGTCGCTCTAGGTGAGGAGGTTAGAAAAGAGGGAACTAAAAATGAGTTGGTTTTTACTAACTGCTGATGGCAAAATATTACAAGAAATAAATGAGCTTAGGAAAGAATTGATCACTTTGCAAAAAGAAAGGGAATAAAAGTACAGAAAATCAAGGGCTTGATGGGTAGAAAAGCCAACTATTTTTATAGTACTCCAAATCATAGATGATTAGATTTTTAAAAATAGACAAGAGTCTCATGGGATGTCCCTATTGAACAGTATGACTCAGTCTTGCAGCAAAAATCATATGAAGAGTGTGGTTTCTCCACTTAAGCCTGATAACTTCAAGATCACTGTCATTAGTTTGAGTGGGTATGACATGGAGTTGAGAAGATACTTGAGAACTATATCTAGGAAAGAACTTGGGGTTTAGGAGGTGCATGGAAATGACCAGAAACAGATACATCAGAAAACTATCAAAAATTTTAGAGAAATATACTAGGATTGCCACATACTACGATTCTGAAATAAAACATTTCACTTTTGAGACTTATAAAAAGCTTTAATTTCCCAATTTCCGTGAGCAGATGAAGTTCTGAAAGTTGTCTAACTCCAAGGAGGACTTTCTGCCAATACCCAGTTCAGAGGAAACCATGGGGAAAAAATGAACTTGAAAAAATTTCCCACTGGGCAAAACTAGGGGCCACAGAAGCACTTGAAAAGGCAGATCCTAAAGAACAGTAGAAGTGGGCCCCAATGAAGGAATTTTTCCCACCCCCAGAGGAGTAAATCCCTACAGTGTTGGCTCAGTGGAACTTTAGAATTGCTATAGCCTAATAATTTGCCTGTGTCTCCCATTCTACCAATTTCTGAATGTGAATATTTATGGGGTGGTCCTGTGCTTGTTCTGCTATTGGATGATGGAGGGGAAAGAAGTAGCAGTGATAACTTGTCTTCGTGGATGATAACTTGTGTTCATGGATTACAGGACCACAAGAAGCTACATCTATGACTAAAGGAGAAAATTTCACATCACTTGGACATTGTGGCCTTTGAGATAGAAGCATCGACTGACTGGATGGGAACTTTGGTTGCTCACCAGGGGAGAGGTGAATGTGTTCTATGTGTGAGAAGAAGCATGAGATTGATATTTAGTGACCAAAAGAGCAGACTGTGGCAGAAACTGGCTAGATACTTACGAAAAACTTTTTCTCTTCCTGGGAACACAGCTAAACATATTTCCCAGCCGTCTTCCATGTAATATGGGGACAGGTGACTAGTTCTCACCAATGTAACGTGAGCAAAAGTGATGTTTCACTTTCAGCCTGAGGCTGTTGAGAACAGGTATGCCTTCTTCACACTATCTACCCCACTGAAGAGACATTGGAGGCCAGTGATGAAAATGTCAGAGGTTTAAGGTAGAGAGATCCTGGGTCTCTGAGATAGCATTTGGAGGAGAGCCATCCAGGGAAGCCACCTAACATCTGCATTAGACTCTTGTGAACATGAAATAATTTTATTTTGTTAAGCAACTGAGATTGCAAGTTGTTCATTACTCTATTAGTATCCCCATAAAAGTTAGCTCTGTGTTTAAAATAATACAACCTTCTTTTTCTGTCACAGTGAATGGTACCAGTGTGGTTACCTGGCCAAGGAATTTGGAGGTGGAATATGTAATAAGTCAGTTTACTATGGAGACCTACACTGTAAGTTTATGTGGTACATATGACAAATCAATGCCATAAGCTTTAGATTAGATTAAGTTGTAGAGAAACAGAAAAGCCATTAAAAACAAACATGCAACAAAAACAGCAAAACAAAAAAAAAAATTTTTAAAAAGGAAAGTCAAATTGCAGGGTTGAGCAGAACAGATCAGACTTATAGAAAGAGGGGAAAAAAACCATAAATATTCAGTTCCATATGGCAAACATGGAGAAGCACTGCTTGGCTCTGCCATCAAAAAAGAACTTGCCAACTGTTAGCACCTCCAAAATAATGCCTCAACCTTTGATCTGAAGACATGTTTTCTTAAGCAGCCCCAACCAATAACTAAGCACATGGTACCTACTAGGGCCTGGCCACTTATGCCTAATGCAAGACTCCTCAAATGGGTAGTCTTTGCTCTCGAGCCCCCTGTTGGGTTGACTGATACTTTGTCATATCTGTTTCACAGGTAGAGGTTCCCCCTGACCTACCTGATATCTTCACTCTTTCCTTTCACAGGTATCAGATCTGCATCATTATCTGAAGGCTTCCCCTCTCCATTCCTGCTTTCACTCCATTTTATCTTTCACAGACATTCACCCTTAATAAACCCCTAGCACCTCTAATTCCATTTCAATGTTGGCTGCCAGTATCCCTGAGCCCAAGGTCAGATTAAGATTTTACAGGACATAGATATTAAAATGATTACGATGCCCCTCATTGTAATTGTAAATATAAGCAATACTTAATCATAAAATACATGTAAAGTATAATAAAATTATGATTTTTTCCATGATTGTTGCCACAGTGATTTTTGTTGTTGTTATTTTTTGAAATGTGCCTCTACTTCACTTGTACTCTAAACACATATGTTCACTATTCTGTTGGGTAATTCAGCACTGCCTAAGCCTCACTTTGGGTTCAGCATCTCACTCTTCTGATGGAGTTAGGGTCAGAAATGAATTTAGGCTGGGAGATGGTGTCGAATTTATATTGGTTATCTATTGCTGTCTAACAAATTAAATCACAGTTTCTGTCGGCAAGTTGGTAAGCTGGGTCCTCTGTCTCAGAGTCTCCCCAAAGCTGTAATCAAGGTGTCCACCAAGGCTGGAGTCTCATATGAAGGCTCAATGGGGAAGATCTGCTTTCAAGCTCACATAGGTGTTGGCAGCATTCAGTGCTAATTGGCAACTGAACCAAAGGTCTCAGTTCCTCATTGGCTTTTTGCTGCAGGTTGTCCTTAGTTCTTTGCCATATGGGCCTCTCCAACATGGCACCTAAGCTAAAAAAGTAATAGAGGGTCAACTAGCAAGACAGAAGTCATAATCTTGTGTAACCTAACCACAGAAGTGGCATCCCCTCAACATTATAATACTCCATTTTTAAAAGTAGCGTACCAAAGAAGAGAAGATTGTACAAGACCATGAACACTAGGAGGTGCAAGTCATTGAGGGTGATTTTTGAGGCTACTGTCCACAACAGAGTTCCATTTTTTGGCACTCTGTGGATGGTGTTTGACACTGTCTATATACCCTGCTAATATTTCCTGTGCTATAACATGATCATATATCAAATACCACTTCACAACTTGTAATTTTGGAGTCAAGCTAGTAAGATTGTCAATTCACATATATTTGAGAAAAATGATCCCCTTATAAGTCCACTCTTTGGCTGCCCTCGCTTAGAAGCAGACTTAGGACATGTGAGAACCAGAGGAATG
Source organism: Chaetophractus vellerosus (assembly GCA_004027955.1). NCBI lineage: Eukaryota > Metazoa > Chordata > Mammalia > Cingulata > Chlamyphoridae > Chaetophractus > Chaetophractus vellerosus. The sequence continues at coordinate 14,650 of PVKH010006963.1, read as the reverse complement.
TGGCTGTTTAATATAGTAAAACATCCTCACATCCTTGAAGGTATTGATACCCAATCCTTGGAAAGCCAAAGTAAAGAAACTTAACGAAAGTAAGTAAAAAACTGGAGTAATTGAGACTCTTTATTAATGATCCACATGACTCCCTCTGCAGATTTCTAATGCCAGTTTGAAGGAAACTACAACAAAGAGGTATTAATTCCAGGTCCATGGCAATTCCCTCCTCTGTCCAAGAAGAAGAGGTGGGGTGGGAGTGAGTGAGCTGGTTTTATGGATCAAAGTTTGAAATTCCATTGCTTTTATTGCTTGTCTTATTTTTCACTGACCCAGTTAGGAGGATGCAGGGGGTCTCAATGGGCTCTCACTTATGGCACCTGCTCAGCCCTGCACAATCTGGAACCCACTCTGAAGAAAATGTCAGGAAGGCCACAGTCTAAAGTGAGATCAGGGAGAACTGTGGCAGCTTCTCTGTTACCTGCTTAAAATTCCAAAGGTGAGAAAAATCATGAGGCTCCTCGTTTCCATGTCTACTCATATTGAAAAGCAAGATCCAAGTGAGTTTTTGCTCTTCTATTCCATTAGGTGTCAGAGAAGCTGCCACAGGGATAAATTACTTGTGGCCACCAAGCATTGATATCAACTTTTGTTTTTTGATCTTTGCATATTGGATCTTGCTATCAAGAAATACCTATCACTAATATGAAAAACAAGCTGGTTTTAGACAACTCACATGCCAATGTTACCCACTGATCATTCCGTTAGTATTTTGATAATCCTGCTCAGTTGAGAAGTCCCACAAGTTCAGGCACTTGGAGTTTGTGCTTGGCTAAGGAGCCAGTAGAGCAAAGCTTCTACTTAGGAGGTCCTGAGTGAACACTTCTAAGTCAGAGTCCTCCTAGGCAGATTTGGTGGCACCCTGGACTATCACTTGGCTCACCTGGTCAATCCCTACTACTCCTGTTCTCTCTCACCTGTCTGCTTAGCTGAGGAGCTACAAGTGAGAGATGGCTTGGCTTCGATTCATCTTCCTTGTTCATTCCCCTAGGTGAGATCACCTTTCTCAATTACCAGAATTTCAAGGCACTTCTTCAGCATCCCATATATTCCTTCCACATTTGGGGAAAGAAGTACTGATCGGGGATCCTAGCACAGTTGGGGAAAGAAGTATTGATCGAGGGATCTTAGCACAGGGCAGGGAGGAAACTTTCACCCTTTCCTCCAAAGAACGGTCCAATAGACAGTATAAGCTACCACCACCTTCTTCCTAAAGGCTTGAGGGGTCCATTACCTTTGTGTCCTTGGAGAGTCAGGTACACCAGCAAGCCAAATACAGTGGGGGACAAAGTTTCCTGTGGGTCTCCAGTGGGTCAGAAGTGATGATGGATTGAAATAAATCAGAGGGAGAACTACAACTAGAACTAGGGTGAGCATATTATGTATTTTCCAAACTGGATACTGTTGAGAGTAAAAAGAATGCCTAAAATAATGATAATCATATATTTAAAATATGTATTTATTAACCAGAAAATAGAATTGTTTTAATTATCTTGATGTCTAAATAAAATAACTCTACAAAATTATTTTCAAAAGTAAAATTCTTTCTTAAAATAACATATATATGTAATTAAATCACAATTTTAAAAATTCCTAAATCAAATGGGAATCTTGGACAATAGCATAAACCAGGACTTTTCTAGAAAAACCAGAACAATATGTACACCCTAACTAGAGAACAAGAGAAAGAGCTAGGGATAGACAAATATTGATTTCTTACACAAATGTCAACCCTCCTCAGAATTGGAAGATATCATGTTTCGAATGGTGAAACATTAGAGGCAAAAAAGCAGGGGAATGAATTATGAAAAAACAAGTCATATAATTTCACATCAAACCACAGCTGACTTTGGATATGTTTTGTCTTCCAATTGTGATGCCATTCCTATTTTATTTTTCAAGAATGAATGAGGGAAGCAGATGTGGCTCAAGCCATTGGGCTTCTGCCTACCACATGGGAGGTCCCGGGTGTCTCCTGGGGAAGGCGAGCTGGCAAGACAGGCAGGCGAGATGAGCTGACACAACAAGATGACGCAACAAATGAGACACAAAAAGGAAAGACAATGAGAGACACAACAAACCAGGGAGCTGCGCTGGCTCAGATAACTGAGCTCCTCTCTTCCACATGGGAGGTCCTGGGTTCGGTTCCGTGGTGCATCCTAAGGAGAAGATGAGCAAACACAGAGAGCACACAGCAAATGGACACAGAGAGTAGACAGCGACCTCAAACAAAGAGGGTGTGTGTGTGTGTGTGTGGAGGGGTGATAAATAATTTTTTTTAAAAAAGGAATGAACTGTTTCTACAGTTTTTTACTCAACTTCCCTTGAGAAAAATAAAACTGCTAAATAGGATTTCCAATAGAGAGGGAAAAATAATATATTAGAGAAATATTTACACCCACCCACAAATAATGAGAAATGAGTTTTAGAAGAGATAATGTCCTAACACCAAATTTACTCTTAAATCAAAGCTTCCTTAAGAACAAGTACAAGCCCACATTGGGTTACCACTTAAGAAAGAGGAGGTTAAATGACAATTTTATTTGTTTTTATTTTTTACCCTTCAGAGAAAATTCAAAGTGAAAGTCAGCCTTTTTCCAGTTCAGGTTGAAGAGTCCTTTCCTCCTAACACATTCCCAATTCCCCCCTACAGTTACAAGTTCACAAACACTCTCAAGAAAACCAACATCAACACAGCCTAAAATTGTTAGTTTAGCTTCTTAGAAGCAGGTCAGAGGGAAAAGGATACTCTAATTATCCATTTAAGTTATCTTTGAATCCAGTAATTTCCTCAATATGCTGTCATAGCAGGGATTATTTTTCTAAAGAACCACAAGAGGGAGTATTTTTACTTCTTTGTCAATGTCCATCTCTGACATTGGATAGATATTATCCTTCAGCTTATCCAAAAAGATGACATGTTATTAAAAACTAAGTAAGCTTGTTTTTCAATCATTAAAAATCTGAGTGATTATCTGCTTGTTTTTCATAGATTCATATTTATTTTAACCAGGATATTTTCTTGGCCAGTTGTGATAAAAGAGAAAGCAGACTGGTTCTTTCTCACATTTTTATTATCTTGGGATTGTGAAGAAAGATTTCTCTCTCAAGTTGTGTTCAGCAAGTGCAAGATAGCAGTGGGCAATTCTCCCTAACTAGGAAGAGAGCAATCAGATATCTAGAAACAATGAAACTACTGCTTTGAGCTGACTTCTTGCCTAATCCCCAAAAGGCTAAAAGCAAACCACAAACATGATTCTGTCAATTCTCATCACATGAACATAAAATAAAGAGGTGATGAATAGCACTTTATTCAATGAGCAAAGTATAGTGAGCATCAGGCAAGCTATTGTTCTTAAGTAAAATATGGCACTGGTTGTATTAGCCAAAATAATTAACACCAACTGCTGAAACAAACAATCCAAAATATCCATGGGTTAACACACAGACCCACAGACACACGAACACAGCTTATTTCTCACTCAGGTGCCTGTTTAGTGGGAGTAGGGTTATCAGCCTGGGCTGCTCTTTTCCAAGTGAATACTCAAGGACCCAGTTTTCTTCCATCATATGACTACACCATATTCTTGCTGAATTCCCTCTTAGGTGACAACAAAGAGAGGGGAATTTTAGGGATCAGGGATGGAAGTGGTAAACTCTACTTCTGTCCCCTAGCCATCATCTAGAGCTCGGTCACATGACAAACCTAATTACAAGGGAGGCTGGAGAGTGAAGCTTCCTGTGTAACTCGAAAGAGAATACGGAGTAATTGATCTTCTAGACCAGGGTTTATTAACATAGAATCCATGGGTCACCAGAGATTTGTTGGATGGAATAAGAATTCCATCCTAACTTCTAACTGAAATTTAGTATATCCTTCAATTATAAATGCAGACATAATGAATGCTTGGACCCCATGCCATATCCTCACCAAGTCCACCTGAATTCAGTACAGCTGACATAAACAATCCACACATATTCTCAGCATCTCTCTTTAAGTACACTATAACATCTTTCTGCTTTTCTGCTTCAGGGATTTCTCCAAAGTCTTAGAAGGTTATTCAGTTAAGGAACAGGTACAGCTCAAAAGTGCAGAAGTGTTATTAAAGTGGGGGCAAGACTAAAACAATGTTGAATGGGAGTTGATATATACCAGTCTCCAGTTCTTTAGCGAGATAATTCTGAAGCAAGATTCTTCAGCATTCACAAGTGGGATTGAGTCCCAGTTGTTCCCAGCAACAACAAGCACAATAATATTCCATTTTTAGCTGTGCTCCCTTTCTCATCTTATTGCCTCCACTCCCTCACTTCTGTTTCTTGGGATTACTTATCAAATAAAATACCTGCATACCAAGTCCTTGTGACAGGCTCTGCTTTCATGAAAACCCTATTTAAGAGTTGGTATAAGAAGTGGCTACAGGAAACAGAAGAGGATTTTGGAACTGAATTACTCAACTGTCAGATGGCAACAATTGCAGGTGGTAAGTGTGGAAAGGGGACTAACTTCTAGCATGGTGAGGCTTCACAATGACTAAGACTTTCATCTATGGTATATTGGGATGAGGTACAGGTATAAGGTGAAATGTTAGTGCATGCAGTAGCTCTAGTACTTTCATAAGGGCAAATATAATTACAAGAATGGGAAGCTGCCTGGATTTGTAAACTGCCATAGAAGCCTTGAAGGAAGAGAATGACAGGCTCAATTATGCCAATCATCAACTCAGCGTACACTACACCTATGGCAGCATTTAAAGAGCTCCTCATCTCCTAGAGCTTTGGTGCACACTGTGCTGAAAATCAGGCTGAGAATTTAATCATATGAGTGGCACAACTGTAATGTACACTGAAGGCTCAGATTCAAAAGGTTTCCTATACTAAATGTAGATCCCTTGTAGGGAAGGAATTGGACACAGAGACCTGAAATGGACACATGAAAGTATGCTTGAGAGACTTGAATTTCCAGCTTCCTCTGAACTCTCTGAGTCATCAGAACTAGTCTCCACCCCCTTGCTAGATGAAGCAGCCTGAAAACCATTCAAGGTAGGGTAGATGCCTTGAAAGATAGCGCTTGTCCTCTTTAAGATCTGGTTCCACCTGTCTTCATTGACTCTAAACCAATAACTAAATTCAGGCCTCAGCATAGCTCAAGCAAGGAAGAATAGTTCTTGCTATGTAGAAAAGAGCTACTCACCAAAATGGTATGGAAGTCTTGGCTCATATAAGATCTGGGAGTGGATGTTGAGAGTAATGGTCTATTAAACTTACCACAGATTTCTATGAATTAAGGTAAACTAGTTGTCAGTGTGGCCTTGTTTCCTGTTATGGTAATTATGTTTACATTTCCTCTGAGAGTTAAGTACTACCAACTGGCCCCCACTATTCTGTGATCCTATCATCCACATTGATACTAAAGATTCTAGTCTCATGGTAATATCTCTTTCTGTCAACTGTGGACCCTAAAGAAAAGTCACTTTTGAGCCATAGCGTCCTACGAACCAAATAGAAGGATGGCGAATTTGCATATTGCTTGACTTGTGTAACTAGAAACAAAACAAAACAAGGTAAAAGATGATGATCAGAAGGATGATGTCAATCACCACAGTGAAAAAAATCACAATCCCACTCCCAGTTTCCAGATCTGAGATACTTTACAGACTCATAGCCCATGAATTGAAAGGAAGGACTCAGTAATGCTTCACAAAAATTGCAATAAATATTCTCTCAATCCTTATTCATGTTCTATGGCTATTTGCAAAAATAAGTTTAAACTGTAGAAAGGGGGTTGCTTCAACATTTTGAGAGCTATTGAATAGGAATCTGGGCTGACACTGCCATCAGAGTCGACAGTCAGAGTGGGGTCTTATGAAGCCAAGTGACAAATGGAATCCTGGACCACATTTGTATTACAGTGGGTCCAGTAGATTTGTGGGCCCAAACTACGGTTATTTCCCTTTTTCTTTTGTGGAAAACTGGGATATACTTGCAGCTGGTAGAACTCATTTTCTGACCTATTGAGTAAGAGGATTTATGGTATGAAAGGCCAATTAGAAGCCTCTCAAACCACCCCTCCCCCCACACCCCACACACATATCTATATCCCAGGTGGATTGCAAAGATTAGTGCCATCTTCAAAGATTTTAAAGTTTCTGGCATGGTGGTTCCTATCATATCCTTATTCAATTTATTTCCACAGCTCTTGCAAAAGCTAGATGGATTGTGGCAGATGACAGTGTGTGGTCTACTTCAAGATTAACCAAGTAATAATCCCAATCTTAATAGCTATGCCAGATTTGATATCTTTTCTGAACAGATGAACAGAGCCTCTGGCAACTATTTATTTGAAGTTTTGTTTTTTTTTCAATTCCCAACATGAAGAAGAATCAGAAGCAATTCACATTCCACTGCATGGAGAGAAGTATACATTCTCAGCCTTGTCCCAAGGAAATTTTCATTCTCTTTGTATCTCCCTTTCTCTCTTTCCCAAATATAGCCTGAAAGAACATTCAATGAACCATCATACCTTTCCAATATATTGATGACAAACCAGGCCTAGTGACAGGAAGTGGCAAGAAGGCATAGTTGTGTCATAGGGTAATAAAAAAAAAATCTAGAAAGTTTCAGAGATCTGCCAAATAAGTATCTGAAGTATGCCAAGACATTCCCACTAAGGTAGCTGACAAGTTATTGTACCCAGCACTACTAAGAAAGAAGTACGTTATTGATAAGCCTCTTTAGATTTTGAAGGCAATATAGTCCAAACTTTAAAATACTACTCCAAACCATTTACCCTTTTATTGGACAACTCCGAAAGCTGCCAGTTTTTAGTGGTAAAAATCAAGAAATGGTTCTACAGCAGGTTTAGACTGTGGTATAAATTGACCTGCATTTAAATCCATATTGCATGGCAGATTCCATGGTGCTAGTGATATCCATGGTAGATAAGGATGCCAAGGTATTTTATAAGGTAGATGGAGATTCTTGAAAGAGCAAATAGGAGAGTCACCTTGAAGATTCCTAGGAAGCTGGAACAAAGATTGTCTTGCGCAGGAAAAAAACTACTTGTTATTTGAAAAGCAGTCTTGACATGTTACTAGACCTAATAGCAAAAGAGCACCTGAGCATGGGATTTCAGATGATCATATAATCATGGACTCAATATTGTCATATTCTCCAGGTAATAACGTCAGGCAGGAGCATCAGCAATCTACCGTAAAATTGAAATGTGGGATCATGCTTGGCAAATTCCATAAGGTACAAGTAAGCTACATGAACCTATAGTCCAGACTCACCATATTACTTATCCCTATCAACATCTCTCAGCTCAAACTTATAGTTTCATAGAATTTCCTATAAACAGCTGATGGAGGATAAATGTTAAATGTGGAAAAAGGGACAGCTGCCACATTATGGCCCCTCTCAGAAATGACCCTAAAGGACAATGATCGAAGGAAACATATTAACAGGCAGAGTTGCAAGCAGTTCATTTTGTTCTTGACTTTGTATGTATTGGTAGAAGTTATTTGAGGTAAATGTATTGGCAGTTTGGACAGGAGTCTGGAATGAGCAATACTGGAAAATGTGAGACAAGGAAGTCGGGGAAGAGGCATGTGAATGGATCTATGGAAATGGACACACAATGTGTAGATTTTTGTATCTTACACCCATGCCCACATACCAGAAAGCATCCACCACAGAATAAGCTACACAGCAATTAAGTGAATATAATGGCATGTCTGGGGGATATCAACAAGCCTTTGTACTTGACCACGCCAGAGTTTGTGCAATTGGTCCCTGAAATAGGAATAGCCATAATGACAGAAATAGAGGCTATCCATGGATGGTTGAAAGACATGGACTCTCTCTAACCAAGACTGACCTAGCTATTGACACTACTGACTATCTATCTCGTCATAGGAGAAACCAATTCTGAACCTTTGATATGGTACCACCTGTCAAGAAGATCAGCAAGCCATTTTGTGGCAAGTTAATTATATCTGAAACTCTCCATCCATCTCCTAGAGAAAGCAGCAATTTGTCTTTTTTGGAATTGACACCTATTCCAGATACGAGTTTGTGTCTCTGTCCTCAATACGTCTACCAGGCGCACTATCCAAGACATTATAGTGTCTCATTTGCCAATGTGGGATCCCACATTACAGCATTTCAGAGCAGGAAGAACAACAATAGACTAATAACCACAGGGTCCACTCATTTTACCACATGACTGCATCCACATGGAAGTAAAAGCGCTATTAAAGTCTCATTTAAAGGTCCATATTAGATATGGCACTCTATGAGTTGGAACTCTATTCTCCAAAATTATAATAGATAATTTGAACCAATAACCAATATATGATGTTCTGTCCCCAGTAGCTAAGTCCAGGAGTAGAAGTAGGATTGGCACCTCTCTCCATCACTCCCAATGACCATTTTGCAAAATTAGTGCTTTTTCACCAGACTTTGGTGGATTAGAAGTCTTGGTTCCCAGCAAAAACTACTTCTCGGAGATGTTTTATGGGTTGCACAGAAGCTAAAACTATAAATACCACCTCAAACAGGTTAATCAGTGGTAAAAATGTCTTACTATATTGGAAAGATAATCTGCCTGGTTTATCACAACGAACTAGGTTTGCTGCTACATAATGGTGACAGGGAGGAGTATACCTGAAATTCCGGGGATTCAATGGTATGTCACTTGGTGCTTCCACACCCAGTAAAAACAGTGAACAAGCAAGGACATCAAGGACACCCTGAAAATGGCAAGGCAATAAAAAAGACTCACATCCCCCAAGATTAAGATCTGTGCCCCCCTTAGGACTCTGTTTAGAAGTGTTGGTCAAGGGGAAGAGAATAGGTAGTGAAGGGAGGGAAAGATGAATATTAGTGATGACTTTAGAACAACTGTAGTATCAGAAACTTTCTTCTCAATCTGTCATAAGTTTTTATTTTAGAAATTGAAGTCAACCACCACTTCACACAGTCAGAGTCTTCTTGATGTGGGGTGGGAGCAAATATAAGTGGCTTAAGGGATTGACTTGTAACAAGTATTTGTTGTGTTCCAATATATATCCCTTTGACTCACCTGATATGAACCAGTGAAGCGTAAGTGAACAGTTACATGCACTTTTCACCATGTCCCATTTCAAGTTTGTCATGATACCTCTCAGCAATTCTGCTTCATAACTTTCTTCAAAGTCTTAGAAAACTGTGCATCCTGTCCATGTAGAGGTACATCCCCGATATGTGATAAGGTAATGCCTTAAGAGTAACCTTCAATAAATGTGAGATGTCAGTTGGAAGATAAAGGATCCAACCTCCTGTTTTTTGGCAGGAAAATTCTGAGGTGTATACTATTATGTTCATTACAGGGTAATCAGTAGGATTGAGACCCAGTTTATCATAGTAATAACCACATTTAAAAATGCACCTTTGTTGATTTTTCTGACTTCTCTTTCACACATTCCTCATACTTGCATTTCTGTTCCCTCCGATCTCCTCTGGAATAAACTACCTGCATCCAATAACTTGTTTCAGATTCTGCTTTTAGAAGATACAAAATTAAGACATTAGGCAACAAACTACAGTGAACTTGAAGACAGATCACTAGAGATTATCCAGCCTAATATTTTTGTAATCATAGTTACAGAAGGAAAAAAAAACCTGTGATGCAAAAAAAAATCTGAAGAAATACTGAAAACATCCTAATCTTGCTGAAAGTCACAAATCTATACATTAAAGCAGCTCAGCAAACCCCAAACAGGATAAACAAAAAGAAGTCCATGCCAAATTGTATACAATCAAACTTTTCAAAATTAAATACAAGTAAAAATAATAAAAGTATATATAGAGAGTGATGCATCAGCTATAGGGGAACAAATTCAAATGGCAGTGAATTTCTCATCTGAATACATAGAAGTCAGAAAGAATTGGCCAACAATTCTCAATTATAGAAATTTCCTTGGGCCAGCTGTATAGCCCAGTTGGTAGGGTGCCGGTATACCACATGGGAGGCCCCAGGTTCGGTCCCTGGGCCTCCTCTAATGGGTGGACCACCTTGAGAAGGCAAGCCAACACAGGCGGGGCATGCTGCCGCAGGTGGGGCAAGCTGCCATAGGCAAAGGCAAGCCCCCGGGGGTGGGCAAAAAGGCAAGCCCCCATGGGCAAAGGCAAGCCCCTGCGGGCAAGGGCGAGCCCCCACGAACAGGCGGGCCACCGCACAGGTGAGCTGACTCGGCAGGTCGCCCCAGCAGGGGGAGACAAGCAGACACAGAGGAACGCAGAGAAAAATGAACACAGGAAGAACAAGCAAAAAGGGGGGGATGTATAATAAATAAAAATAAATCTTTTACAAAAATTTTCCTTAAGGAATAAAGACTTTCTCAGATGAAGGAACACCAAGAAAATTGCTCTAAAAAATTATTAAAGAAAATTTTTCATACAGAAGGGAAATGATAGAAGAAAACTTGAAATATCAAGAATGAAGAAAAAGCAAAAGAAATGATAGATACTTGGGTAAACATACCTTCTCTTGAGTTCTTTAAAAAAATTTGATGAGTGAAAGAAAAATTATTATTGTTTGTTTTTTTCAATGTACGTAGATGTAATATATGGGGCAACTATAACATAAATGGGAGAAGAAAAGGACCCATATGTTGGTAAACCTATAGGTAAAATATTGATTCTAAATAGACTGGGAAAACTTTAATATGGATATTATAACTCTTGAGTGTGGCAGTTTGATATTACACATGAATCCCCAAAAAAGAGAAGGATTATGTTTATAAACTGGTCTGTTCCTCTGGGTATGATACCCTTTGATTGTATTAAATTCAAAGGTTTTAAGTTTACTTGGTTAAATCAATTTAGGGCTTTTGATTCCACAATGTCAGTGGGGCATGATTCAGGGTTGAGTCCCATCCCTTTGGTGGGCTGATTTAAATGGACATTCATTCAAGAAGACACATGGAAGAGGAGAGAGTTCTGTCATATTTGGTCCTGGGGCCCCAGAGAGAGCTGAGCCATTCACCTGATAGTTTGCAGCTGAGCAGCTGAACAGCTGAGAAAGCCTGGAAAGAAAAGAGACCTATGCCAGACTGATTTAGGAAGCCCTGAGAGATGAGGCCTATGCCAGCCTACAGCGGAGGATCAGAAGAAGCTGAGCCCACGGAGGCCTAAGAGGAAGAAGGAAGGAGAGACCAGGCAGAGATCGCTAACCATCTTGCTTCAACATGTGGCAGCTGACTTTGATGAGAAAGCAGCCTTGAGTTGGTCTGTTTAGGGCCTTGTAACTGTAAGATTTTACCCCAAATAAATGCCTTTATAAAAGCCAACAGATTTCTGGTACTTTGCATCAGCACCCTGTTGGTTGACTAATACACTTGAGCAACCACTAAATAAATTAAAAAGGGAGTGTAAAAATACAATAGATAAATTATAACACTAGCTCAACATAACTTTAAAGAACAGAGGCCTCAAAATCTAAATTCCGGTGAGAACACATCATTAAAATGTCAAAAACCTCGAGGTTACAAAAAAAGATTACAAAGAAACAGGAAGCAATAGCCCAGTAAAAATAGAAGTTTAAAGCATTAGAAACCATCAATGAGGAGGAACACACCTGGGGCATTCCAGATAAGACTTTAAAAAAAAAATGGCTCTAAATATGCTCAAAGAGCTACAGGATAACATGGAAAAAGAAATAAAGTAAGTCAGAAAAACAATGTATGAACACAAAGAGAATATCAATGGAGAGATGGAAATTATGATAAGGAACCAAACACTTGAAAACCACAGAACAGAAATTTTAGAATTCCTTAGAAGGAATCAACAGCAGATTTGAGCTGGCTTAAGAAAGAATCAGTGAATTTTAAGATAAAACAATTGAAATAATCCAGTCTTAGGAACAGAAAGAAGAATGAAGTAAAGTGAACAAAGCCTGTAGAACCTATGGGACACAAGCAAGTATACCAATATATGCATTGTGGGAATACCAAAGGGAGAGGAAAGAGAGAAAGAAGCAGAGAAAATATTAAAAGAAATAAAGGGGAGCACCCACCTCCCACATGACAGCTCCCAGGTTCCATTCCTGGTTCCTCCTGAGAAAACAAAAAAGTAAACTACAAGAAAAACAAATGAAAAAAACCAACTCAGGGAAGTCAATGTGGCACAGTGGTTGAGTGTCAGCTTCCCACATATATGAGGTCCTGGGTTCAATCCCTGGTCACTGGTACCTTAAAAAAAGAAAGAAAGAAAGAAAAGAAATAAGGGCTGAAAACTTCCCAAATTTAGCAAAAGATATCCAAGATGTTCAACAAACTCCAAATATGATAAACCTAAATAGACTCACACTGTACCATGTTGTAATCAAACTGGAATGCCAAAGACAAAGTTGCAAGAGAGAAGCAAAGTGTCACATACAAGATTGAATGCCAATTTCTTATTTGAAACCAGACAGGCAAGAAGCAATGGGATAACATATTTGCAGTGCTGAAAGCAAAAAAAAAAAAAAAAAAATTGCCATCAAATAATTCTATTTCTGGCAAAATAGTCTTTCAAAATTGAGGGAGGGATTGAGGCATTTCCACATAAACAACAGCAAGGGAATTTTGTTACCATTAGACCAGCCCTTCAAGAAATGCAGATAGAAATGAAAGGACACTAGACAATTTCCTGAAGCCCCTTGAAAAAATAAAGATCTCTGGTAAAGATAACAACGTTGGTAAAAGATAAATAAATAAATACCAGTAATATTGTATTTTGGGTTTGTAACTCCACTTTTTACTTCCTACAGGAACTAAAAGGCAAATGCACAAAATGTAATGATAAATCAGTGGTTTTGAACTCATTTGTAAAAATATGTAATTTGTGACAGGAACTACATAAAAGTAGGGGGATGAAGGGATATAGGAATGCAGTATTTTATATCATTTTATATCAAAGAAATGAGATTGTTATAGATTTATGATGTTAATTTTAATCCCATGGTAACCACAAAAAAAATCAGAAAATATATAAACTCATTGAGACAGAAAATAGAGTCAGGTTACCAGTGGTGGGGGCAGAGTTAAGGGGGAATGAATGCAAAAGGAGTGTAGGATTTCAATTTGTGGTGGAGAGAAAGTTCTAGTAATGGATGTTGGAAAGGTACTGCAAAATTGTGAATGTGATTAATCTCACTGAATGGTATGTTTGGGATGGGTTGAGAAGGGAATCTATGCTGTATGTTTGCACAATTTAAAAAATAAAGAACAAGAAATTAAAAAGATAATGACAACTAAATGCAATACATGATATTTGATGGGATCTAAGAATGGAGGGAGAAAAGCTGAAAAGACATTATTGATACCTAAGGGAAAAAATTGGAATACAGAACATAAGCATATATCAACATTAAATTTCTTGAACTTGATAACTGCACTTAAAGTGTCTACATAAGGGAATATCGTTGTTTGTAGGAAATGTACTCGGAAGCAATATGCGTTCAAGAAGTATGATGTGTGCAACCTGCTCCCAAATTTTCAGAAAATAGATTAGATAGATAGATAGATAGATAGATAGATAGATAGATAGATATGGTAAAGGTGACAAAATGTTAAAATGTGTGGATCTGGGTATCTGGAGGGGTGGGGGTACATTGCTGTTCTCCATACGGGGTTTTATTATTTTTGCAATTGAACTGTAAATTTAAAAGTATTCCAAAACATAAAGTTAAAAAAAAACCCACATGCAATGCATAAATTAAAATGGTACTCTAAAAAATGTTCATAACATCCAAAGGAAGTCAGTAAAATGCAAATAAAAAAGCAAAAAATGTAGAAGAAAAAATCAAAACAAATAATAAAAAGGTAGGCCTAAATCCAAACACATCAATAATGGCAATAAACGTAAATGTTCTAAATACACCAATTAAAAGACAAAGACAGTCAGAATGGAGTTTTAAAAACTATATGCTCTCTAAAAGTAACTCACTTCACAGCTAATGAAATAGGCCAATTAATTATAAGAGAGGAAAAACAAACACCATAAAAACATTAATCAAAAGAAAGGTGGAGTGATAAAGGGGGATAAATTCACCAAGAAGATGAAAGAATCCTAAATCAGTATGGGCCTGTTAACAGAGCTTCAAAATATATGAAGAAAAACTGACAGAATGTAAAGGAGAAATAGACAAATCCATCATTTTTTTTCATGCCTTTAACACCCCCCTCTCAGTATTCAACAAAACAAGTAGACAAAAGTCAGAAGGATATAGAAAAATGGAACAACACCATCAACTAACTGGATTGAATTGGCATTTATGGAACACTTTACCCAATAATAACAGAACATACATTATTTTCAAGTGCATATGGAGCAATCAATCACTAATATGGACTATATCCTGTTATAAAATAAAATGTAACAAATTTAAAAGAAATAAAGAATATGTTCTCTGACCACAAATAAAATAAAATAAAATAAAATAAAATAAAATAAAATAAAATAAAATAACACAAACATTTCCAAATACCTGGAAACTGAACAAAATACTAATAAATAATCCACTAGTCAAAGAAGAAGTCTCAAAGAAAATTAGAAAATATATTGTATAAATCATAAT
>PVKH010006962.1:0-20599 GCA_004027955.1 Chaetophractus vellerosus | reverse complement strand
CAAGAGCTAATATTTGTAAGAAAGTGCCGCATCCTAGTCCATGGAACAAGAAGGACCAGCCGCGTGCGGTCTCACGAGCACTATCAAGAGCAGAAGCAGCCGGCTGCTTTCAGTCTCCTTTGCACCTACTCAGTATCAGAGCACTGTGCGCAGCACTGTAAACTGTTTTTCTCATTCCAGACAGGGTGATTATAAGCCGCAGCAGACAGAAAAGGGAAAAAAGAAAAATCATACTCTGAGTCAAAAGACAGAAGTCGTAAAGCGAAATACTAATCGCAAACTTGTATGTACGGAGGCTGAGAACAATGGGACTGAGGACTGAAAACGAATACTCTCTTACTAATATATTTTCACATTAACCGACTAAGCATCCTGTGAAAAAACTCAGGAGGTGGCATTTGCATAAAGGGAAAAGTAGAAGGGCTGGGGGTAAAATGTGGAACTTCACTACTGCCAGTTCTATTCCTAAGGTAATTAAATCACTGAAATTGGTCTCTGGATTAATAGGAAGGTAAAATATAGTGAACACATGAATCGGATTAGAGTACCTCTGAAGCGTTGAGCGACTGGAGTCACCGGCTCCTGCCCTGTTTATGAACTGAACAGGACTGGGCGACTCATCACTGGGGCTCCCCTTCCCATTGGTCCTGGCAGTGATTTCAGCATCAGGGTCTGAAGTTGTAGAATCGTTGTCTAAAATTTGCAAATGGATAAATAATTAAATTTGACCTCAGGATTTTCATTCACTCAATAGGCATTTCCATTGAAATTAGGTCAAGGAAAGGAAATCATATCACCATTATTAAATTGCCCTAGAAATTCTAATGCCTAGGTTCACAGAATGTAGTCTGTGGACCCGAGGGTACACAGGGTGAAAACTATTTTCACAATAATAACACTAAGATGTTAATTGTCTTTTTTGCTGTGTTGGTGCAAAAGAAATGGTGGGTAAAACCGCTGGCAAGAATCAGGGCGGTGGCACCAAGCTGTATTAATAGGTAAGCATCACACACACACTCACAGAAACAAATATGCCAACCTCACTAAAAAATGTTCCACATGAAGCAGTAAAAAGTCATAATTTTATTAAATCTCACTCTTAAGTACACTCCTTTTCAATATTCTGGGATTTTATATTAATATTGAGAATGTATAACAATGATTTTGGAAGTAGATAAGGATTGTGGTTAATATAAATACAGGAAGGTTCTTCTGCTATGGGGTGTTAAGAATGCGGTGATGCATGAGAAAATATAAATAATGTAATTTATGGAATACAATTAACAACAACATTGTAATGCTTTTGGTAGCAAAAGCAAAGTTGGTCCTATATTAATTCTAAAGGTGAAAAAAAGCATAGGGGGTTTGGTTTTGTGAGATATTTTTTTCACTAATAAGGTGACCTTGACTCTGTCATTTAACTAATCTGTGTTCATCTGTGTATCTTCCTGAACAACTAGAGGAAGAAATGAGTTAGCAGTTGGAATTAGATGAGAAAAAGAACTTTTTAGGAGTAATGTTTCCCTAACTTGTTGAGCTGCCTTTTTCTCTTCTTTTATTTTTGTGAATCTGAAATAAAGTTGTTTACAAAAAAAAATTCTGTGTGATCAAATGGAAAGTACTCATAAAGCAAGTCTGCTGCATACTAAAGGACTCTGGTACATCTCCCAAGGCAAAGTACAAGTGTGATTGTTGAGTTTCGAGGTGAACTAGCCCCTTTTTTTGTGAACACCCTTTCTACTTGGAAGAAAAACTGACAGGAGAAACTATGGTTACTTAGACCTTGGTATCTGGCAAGTTAATAAATGAACTAAGTGAGCCTGTCATTTCAAAGAAAACAGATGGAGTAAATGTATAACAAAACAAGCAAAACAAAAACCAATAGAAGAAAATATAGCTGAATAATTTATCTTATTTTGAATTTTCTGAGGCTAAAGCAATATGAAAAAATACAAAGGCTAATATATTGGATCATAAAATCTTTATATATGTTAAAAAACAACACAAAGAAAATTAAAAAGTGAATAACAAATAAGGGAAAAAAATCTAACATGAATGAATGAGAAAAGGTTAGTACATTTAATATATAAAGGGCTTTTTAATTAACTAGCTCTTTAATTGAAAAAGGACCATGTGCACAGGGGAAAAATGCAATCAAGATAAAGTTGTCAGTACAGAAAGGAAGTCTTCTTCCCACTCCAGACCCACAGGCCCTCAGGCCTCCTCCCCAAGGAAACCACTTTCCCACATTTATGCTTCCTTCCAGAAAGAAAACAACTGCATATTTCTGCATGTATTTTACTTCTACCCCCTCACCTCTCTCTCTCTCTCTCTCTCTATATATATATATACACATACACAAGAGCATCTACATCCCAAGCATGCTACTCTGCACTTATGTTTTTTGTTTGTTTTGTTATTTATTTATACTTAATAACATAGCTTGGAAATTGTTCCAAATCAGCAAGAAATGATTTATCTCATTTTATTTTCAAGGCTGTGTTGATTTCCATTGTATAAAGGTATCATAATTATACAGAGCTTTTACAAATCAAAAGGCTTAGTCTCCCTATCAAAGAAATTTGAATCAAAATGAGTAGATGCCATTTTTCATCCATCAGACTGGCAAATATTTATAACAATGGGAATTACTCAGCATTGGCTAGGATGAGGAGAGACAGGCATTCTCACACACTCTGGTAGGAACGTAAGCTGGGGTGAACATTCTGGGGGTTAATGTGGCAATATTCATGGAGGGTCTTAAAATGGTTATACCCTTTGACCATCTGCAGCAATCCATCTGCAAGGAATAATCAGAATCACACAAAAATTTATATATACACACTGAAGCATTATTTTATAAAAGTGAAAAACTAGGAACAATTGTAATGCTCAACCATAGAATAATTTTTAATAAAAGTATGATATATCCAAAGGATAGACATTGCATGGCAATACAACCTTTATAAATGTGTTTTTGAATTCGATTTTAATGACCTAGGAAAGTAGGCATGATAAATTATTAAATGAAAATGTATATAAAGAATATGGATTTGATTGGGGTGTGGAGTTGGATAGTGGGCAAAAAGGACTGATTGGTAAGCTTAATTTTCTTTATTTTATATTTTTTGCACTTCAAAATTTTCTATAAATATACTTTTAAATAAGAAAAAACCCACAATAAACATTATAAAAAGTATTTTTATGCCTTTAGATAGCCAATATGCATACAGATAACAATCAGTTCTACCAGCATTCCTGAGTGAGTTATTATTCTGTGTAGGGCACTAGAAAAACACTAATATTACTCACACATTATGGTGTCCTACTTTATAAGAGCCTATTTTGCTGTGCATGTTTATCTCAGAAGAGAAAATTGCATGTGCCCATATGTTCTGATGCTGCAAATCTCAACAATGAATTAAAGGACCAAATCCAGGTACTTATATAACTGGGTTAAAATTGTATGAGGAGACTCAATTATTTCTGTTACAAAGAGCCCTTATTTCTCTGCCAGGTGAGAGGCATTTGTCAAAGATAAATTCCTGTCTTTTTCAGATTCTCTTTATCCTCCCTAACAAAAACCAGCCCAGGGAAATGACAGTTGAGTTGCACAATCCCAGTGTTCAGACTTCCTGAGAAACTTGTCTTGAAATCCGAAGTCAAATTCCTGGCCTACATCAACCTTAACACAACACATTCCCCTTCAATAAACAGCCACACACTGACTGTTGGGTACTTCAGGATAAAATAAAGACCTTAATTCTGTGTATTCTTTTCATGAGAGTACAACGAAGAGGTTTTATTTTGAACTCGGTATTTAAGAAAGGGAATCAGGAGCTTCCCTACCTATCTAGCCTCATCACCTACCCCAAACCTGTCCCTCCCTTTGCCCACAGCCAGATTGGATTATGTGACTCCCTAAACTTAGGAGGCATAACTTCATCCCCTGCCTTTGCTCTGGCTGCTCCTCAGCCTGCAACGGCCTCACCTTAACTTGCACAGGTTGGGTTCTACCCCCACATCAAGGCCAGTCAAAAGCACTCTCCTTGAGGAAGCCTACCTCACTGCCTAACTGGAAAGTACCTTTCCTTCCTCGGGACTCCCACAGCACCCTGCACTTCTCTAAAAGCACTTCCACAATCCCTTAAGGAGGCAAAGCAGGTAGTGAGAAGACACTGGATTTTGCCACTGGAGATACTTGTAGCCCAAGTTCAGCCCTTACTAGCTGTTATCACCTTGAGCAAGTGATTCAGCCTCTCTGAGGCTCAGGTTTCTTATTTGTCAACTACAGATATTAACATCTTCCTGCTAGTTTTTGAGAAGATTAAATTAGAAATCCCATGTGATGTACCTAGCAATATAGTCAACAAACGCTAGTTTCCTTCCACACCTCCATCACCAAATCCTGCTATATTAGTAATTTTGTGTTCCTGTCATCATTCTCCTCACCCAACACACACAAGCACACGTGTGCACGTACACACGACCACAAACTCCATGTGAGGAGAGCTGTGTTTTATTCAACTGTGTAGTGTCATAGCACTGAATACTGTGACCTGTACATAGCTAGAAGGCATTAAAAATATTTGTTGGTAAAAAAGGGATTAGTGTATTAACTATTTAAAACATTCAAAATTACAAATGTTAGCGCCAGAAAACCAGATGGCTGTTTTAAAGAAATAAGACTTAACAATTAAAGTACCAGATAGCATTTTTCTGAGAGTAACAGTCTAATTACAAATGGGCACATTAAAGTCCCAAGTCTCTGTGAAAAGAACAGCAAATGTGTACTGCGTGTCCTTTAGTCAAATCGTCAATCTGTTACTCCCCCCACATCCTCAAAAACCTTTCTTTTTACCTTCTAGCCTTTGAATCTCCTCAGCTGTCACCTCCAGTGTTTGATCAGATAGGGAAGCAACTTGGATGACCTGAGAGAAAAAAGAATGAAATGTGTATATGTGTGTATGTTTGTTTGTTTTTCAATACAGGCAATTCTGTTCTTTGTAAAAGATAAGGAAACATCAAACATCAAAGAGCTCGTTTTAAAGAGCTGCTGGTGTCCTCAACTGTAGGCTGAATCTCAGGCCCCCTTACTTTGGTGGTGTTTAATTACACAGCAGATGATCATTCCAGAAGAAAACATTAATTTAAAACATTACACAAATAAAGTTTAAAAACCAAAAGGATAATTTCGGAGAAAAAACATGAATAAGAGTTTAAGCCTACATCTGTACGTATTCTGGTCCCAACATCGCGTCATTTCTTGAAAATATAATACTGACCTACAGTAAAAACTCATAATTGCAATGAAGAAATAAATGAAATTATGAATATATTGATTACAGCATTATTTATATCTATATACAGTTTTTATTTTTAAAAAACCTTGCACAGCTTAGCTCACAAGACTCAGAATCCAAGTGGAGTTACAACAATGCAACTCTTGTTTAGGGGCCCAAGAGTCCATAGTTTTAAAGGAAGGAAGAAAGTGACTTGCCCAAAGTAAGAAAATAGCCCATGGTAGAACAACCTGGAAAAGAGCTCAGTTACAGAAGACGGGATATCACCCAGTTTTCACAAAGAAAAATGTCCAAACAACCCAGAACCTGGAACTCTAGATTCTAAATATTAAATTAAATATACAAGGTAAAAATGAAACCTAAACCATAAATATGATGAATTACAAGTAGAATACATAACATTTCACTTTACAGATTTCCTATCAAAGAACAGAGAAAATGTCTGTACTTCCCTGCTGTGAACACACACTCTACAAACCAATCAATCTTCCCACAGGTGAAATACAAAGAATCAGGAGAAATCTCTCTGCAAACATTACCTAGAATCGAATTTAGAAATACTCACATGGAGCAACACAAATTAGACATTCTTTCCTCCAGTGGAAGATCATTAAACTTACCAGCTGGGCAAAAGTTGTAACTTTTAGTCTCTTGAAAAGTTCATCTTTTTTGTATCTATAATCTGAAAAGGAGGATAGGACAAATATTTTTCTAGGTTTATCTTACGTTCTTAGAGCTATTAATTCTAATAGGCATCGAATTATATGTTATATTTTCAAGTTATTTATATGATTTTACATATATTATCTTATTTGATCTTCATGATACCCTCAAAATTTGATGTGGCAGGTATTATTATCTCTTCATTCTTCCCTTTGTTTTGGCTCTTAATAAGCTTCAAGTTAAATTTATAAGCATCTAGTGACTTCATCCTTCACCCTTCATTTTATCACTCTACCATGTCACTTTTACTAGGTTATCTCCACTTTTACCATATTGCATTGCCTGCATTTAGTAAGCGCCTAGAATCCTTTACGAACAGAGCAGGGAATAAACGTCTACGTTTTGCAAATGAGGACAGAGACCCAGAGAAGCTGAATTGCCCCAGGTCATACTGCTGGCAAGACCTTTACACCGTAATATTCGGATTCCAGCCTGAAATAAGAGCAATAATATTCCTGAAATGACAAACTATGCTAGTGACACAGGACAACAGGTTCCCCCCACCCCGGGCTATAAAGCTGGACACAAAGTATGATTGGTCCTGATAATCTCATCCTATCGGTTTTTCTTCATCACCACTTCAATAAAAACCAACTTAAAATATCAGTATTTAATTCAGTGCTACCTTTACACTTATGAGACTTTACTGAAATGAGGTACTTCTGCACTCGTTTGTCTTAATTCTTCCTAACACATTAAACAGTTCTAAAAAATTGAACCAAACTCGCTTTACCATATTATCTGCCCCATAGTTGCATGTTTAAGAGTTCATTTCCTTAGAACTTTTCTGAAGAGGACTACCAATTCTGAAGCGTTTTTAGTGCTGAACTCTGGCCTATCCTTCACCCCTCACTCTTCTAAGTTTTATATTGGTGACCGTGACTCTTTAAATACTGCCTCATTATTTCAGAATTACTAAAGGTTGGCTGGACAACTGCTATGGCCTTTATAGCATAAATATCGCATAAACCAAGACTCCTAGCAACAAAGGAAAGGATTTAAGGCATTTAAGATTGTTTACCTGGTATTACTAATCATTTCCATGAATTTTCCAACAACAACAAAAATCAGCTCTGACTCGGTGGTTACTTTGTAGGACAACGTTAGCTTGATTTACCAAATACCTTACCACTCAGATTCAGGAAAATATATTACCTTAAAAAGTAACCTTCTGTAAATATACCAAGATTCTTTATTACAGAGACTTAAAGCTTCTCTGTTCTAAAATGTCTTAAAGAGAGCAATCTGGCTAATAACTGACTATTACTTCTGGAAAATTCTTAGAGCAGTTTCTGCATACAACAAGGTAACAAACCTGAACGTATAGAAGCTTCTAAAGCCTGCCAGGATGCAAATCCAAATAGGCTGAGCAGAGACTTTAAAAAAGGGCAACCGAATAACTAGTCTTCCACTCAACTGATACCACCTTGCCTGCCAAAAGTCATTTATATAAATAAAAGTGGCCCAAAATCAGCCGATGAAAAGTCAACAGCTTTCAAGTAGTTTGCACTATGACATTTATGCATTGATAGTCTTTCGGTATGCTTACATAGTTTGAAATCCTTCTCCAATTCTTCACATTCTAAGTACAAAATGTACATGTTAAAATCCCCTTTAACTAAATAGAGATTACCTTAAAAAGCAAAACAAAACAAAATTAAAAAACAGCAGCCAGGCTTTGCTATTTTCTAATGAATGGCATTTCTAAAATCTTCTGCCCAAACACCAGAAATCCCATTGAGTACTTAAGCCTGAACTCTACATACCTGGTTCTGGTTTAGAAGGACAGCCATCATTAGGACTTTCTGACATTATTACTCAGAGATAAAAGATCAAACTAAATGTTTTACAGTAAGTTTTAAATTTTATAAAAAGGACTTGGAAAGCTCTGCCTGTGTGTCCTTGCAAGAGCAAACAGCTTTAAGAATGGAGCTTCTGCTACTGTAGCTTCTCTCAAACTCTGTGCTGAAGACAAATAAGCCTAGTTTTAGATATGTTATCAAGCTTTGCTACTCCAGTGAGTCTGGGGTCTAAGTCTGTCTCTCTCGAGTTACTGTAAGGACAGAGACCTGACTATCTAGGATGTTTCATACTGAGTCCAACTGTGTCACCTAACCATCAGAAAACAAGAATAGGCTTTGTAAGCAGTCAATAGACACAGTGTCTATTTTCGCCAGGCAGAGTTGAAAGAATATTCAAATTACAAAGTTTTTCTGCGTTTTCAAGGTTCTGTTAAAACACGTTATTAGCAAAGGGAAGTTGGGCTCACAGTGGAAAACAAATCAAAGGAAGTAACAGAACAACGTTTGTGATTTCACAGAAAGACATGGCATCTAAGGTAATCTGAGGCAAGTGATGGGTCTAGAGTGTCATGAAACAAGACAATATTCTCCTCCCTTTCGACCTACAACAGATGGTGGGAAGTAAGAAGGAAAGATCTTCCAAAATGTAGATACCAAACCAGAATCTGAGGTAATTCTAGTCAGGGAATCAGCACAAAGTGTGTGAAACAAGGAGATGGGGACCTCTTGTCTTACTAAAAGGTAGACCACAACTTGTAAAGAGGGAATGTGAAGTGACTATTTTCAAGGACTTTATTCCAAAGGCATTTCTTTTGCAAGGTGATTTCCCTTTAAAGTTTAGATATTAAAGAAACCACATTGTAATTTTAAGAAATGTTTTAAACAGGGTTTCGGCAATCTGGACAGAATGGGCTATTTTTATGGGGCAGGTTTCCGGTGTGTACATGTGAGCTTACACTCAGCTACAAATGGATGGGAGATGAAAGAGACTACCAATCAAAATAGAAGCAGTTCAGCTCAATTTTGCCTGCCTAGAATTAAGGACAACAATAAAAGACAGGTGAGTAAACAGGATTTTTTACATAGTTAAAAGTATATATTATATATAATTATATAATATAAAATGTATAAGATGAAAAGAGAAAGATACTGTGACATTATGATTTTTTTCCAAATGCCCATAGGACATTTTAAATATATATGGCCTTTAGAAGCTGAAACTGGCAAATAAAAACAGAATCAGCCAAAGGCTGCTCCTGAGTCCACATCTATTGCCTGGAGTTTCCTAATGCAGCAGTAATTCAAAAGAAACAGAAACATTATTATTTTAAATTAAAAGGTCTGTTGTATAAAAAAAAGCTTGGGAATATTCTAGACTTGTAATTTTATTTTCCAAGAGGAAATATATTATCAGAGCCAAGTCCTGAACTGCTATCTATCAGAATACCTCTTTACTACCATTAACTAAATACTCTCCTAGTACTGGGTTCTTCTACTTAAGATATGAGCAAATCCATCTTTAGGAAACAGATGTTTCTGCCTCTTCAATTCTGGCCTTGATGTGTATATTTTACATCAGTTTTGAACACAGAATCAAAATTTTCGATTTTGTGTAAGGGCAATGCACTCAATGACTAGTAGCATATCTTTGCACAAGATTAGTTAAAAAAGGATGTGCATGAAATATGATTTTTAATTAAAAGAAAATCAGACTGCAGTGAATTGATAATGCATAATACCGCTTTAAGAAAAAGCTCTTTCTCATACCTCTATGTCTTTCGTGAATACTCTCTAATTTATACTCAAAAGAATGTTATAAAGTAACATCTCAGGTATAAGAAAATAGAAAGATTAAGTGCCTTGAAAAAGGCCTTGAACACTGTAGTGCATTGAAACTAGAAGCTTGGGGTCCGACTGCTTAGCTAGAGGTCATTCCAAGGGACCTCACTCTACATTCCAAAGTTAACATCTCCCATGGGACCTATATTGGGAACAATTCAGAACCTCAAGCCAGAATCTTAGCAGCTGACCAGGAAGATACAGTGTTTCCCACATCCTTTTGGCACCTATGACTCCCAGAACTCTCTGTCATGGTTTTAGGTCTCAGGCCCCACATCTAGAGAGTGTGTTAGCTACAGAGTGTGGTTACGGTTCCTAATAAATACCCAAATTATAGAACAACACAGTTCCATTTTCCCAAACCATCAATAGCATTACTCACTTCTTTTGATCTCTTCTAGTTTCTCAGTGTATTTAGTCATACTGTTACCTAAAAAGAGGATAAGGATTTTTAGATATACTTTTTTTTTCATTTTTAATATATATATTTTTTATTGGAGAAGTTGTGAGCTGATAAAACAATCATGCATAATGTGCAAAATTCCCATACATCACCCCTCTACCAATATCTTACATTGTTGTGGAATATTTGTTACAGTTTATGAAAGAACATTATCAGACTATTACCACTAACTGTGGTCCATAGTTTATATCTGTTATATTCTGTCCATACACTCCCTATTATTAACCATGTATTAGTATTGTACATTTATTATAGTTCATGAGAGAACACTCTCATATTCATACTGTTAACCACAGCCCATCTTCCACATGGCTCACTGTGTTATACTGTCCCATGCCTTGTACAATCTATCCAAGTATATACTCACTGGCTCTCACTTTCATCACAGAATTGTGTAGTCATAGATACACTTTTAATGGAAGAAAATAAGTACCATGAAAGCTGAATGGAGAGCAAGAATTCTCTAAGCCGTCCTATCCTGTTCCTACAGAATTCTAGATGGTAGGCAAATGGGTCAGAGGATAATCTTTTGGATTCCACAGCATCATTAAAAGATGAGGAAATGTGGGGAATGTTTTGGTCAAATGTGTTTAGGCTGGGATACAAACCCATTAAACATTTAGAAGTCCCAGGGAGTCTGGATGATCATTTTATATCATTTTTTTTTTCTTTTTGAGTCAAAGTTTTCCCTCCTTCTTTGATCCCTCTGTAATCTTTTTGTGGGGAAGACATGCAGAGCAATGTTCTTTGAATGTCTAAAATGTGCCTTGGTGACTACCCAAGCAACCGTTTCCTCTCAGCTTTATCTTTGTGGTTTTCTTCTTTCCTGACCTTGGTCTTCTACTATTCATGCGGATGTTGTAGCCTGAACTAGACCACACAATCTGTAGACTATTATTCACCATGGATTTGACTTGCTGAGAAATAATAGCAGATTCCCACCACTGTGGAGAGTCCTCAGTCCTCATGTTTTATAGCCTGGTTCTATAATACGGGGTTCTAGCCAAGGTGGTTTGGAGTTTTCATACATTAAAACTGGGCCAGGACCTTTCTGGTTTCCGAATGAACTAAATTCCAGCTCTCAAGTCAGGGCTATTATTTTTTTATGAGGCATGCTTTGATTTGATTCAATTCAACACAGCAAGCTCTTTCTGGCATGTAAAAGATATAGAAATAAAGGGAAAGCATTCAAAGTAATATCTCATTTGTGAAATTTTGCTCACAATTTTTTTTTTTTAGGAGACACCAGGGAATGAACCAAGGACCTCATACATGGGAAGCAGGTGCTCAACCACTGAGCTACATCTGCTCCCCAGTGAGAGTTGGTTTTATCATTTGTTTGTTTGGTTTTGTTTTTAGGTAGTACTGGGGATTGAACCTGGGACCTTGTACGTGGGAAGTAGGTACTCAACCACTTGAGCTACATCTGCTCCCGTGCTGATAACTTTTTAAGCCCTGAGAGGATTTAGTCACAGTTAGGCCCAACTTCAGAAATGCTTATTAGTGAAACAAACTGATGTTTTCAAGGCTCTGCTGAACTTTTCTTCACATTTGGGTCAAAAGTAGAGGAAGGAAATCCTTGCTCTGAAACCCAAAATGCACTCACAAAAAACAACTCGCTTCACTTGCTATTACTAAACCACAAATTGATCATGGAGCAAAATGCCACTGAGTTACTCTGAATTGGGACCAGAAAGGAGGGGTCATTTTAGTCCTAGACCCAGACTATATCCTTCCAAAACCTTGGATAGAGAGGAAGGCTGTCAGGGCTGCTCAGAAAGCCTAACCGTTCTCAAGAGATGCTGAGTACATCTTAGAAGAGGCCAAAATATCACCCAAAACAGCATTAGAACCAAATATGATCGTTTGTAGGTTCTTCAGATGGCAATTGACCTGAGATGTGACCAGATCTCCAGAGAGGAAACCATAATTCTTCTTAGACACATGTCCTCCTCCCTACCCCAACCCCCTTTGTAATTCAGAACTAAGGCTCTGAGGAAAGAAGGCAGGGCTGTTCACCTTCCCACAATCTTATTCTTAAAATATCTGATGTGGTAGCCTTTGGTTATATATTACTGGGTCTCCCACATTTTTGTGTTGTAGATTGCTGCAGTTACTATTCTTTTGGCTAGGGAGGCTTCAGGTAGTCTAATCAGAAAACTGAGGTACAAAAAGGATTACTGACCTGTCCAGGGACAGAGTAACTAAGCCAGGATTAGTATTCCCAACCTTCTGGTTTCTAATATGGTTCACAAAAGCACAGTGCTTCTCTAGTTGTGTTATTTTAAAAACATGATTTCACTGTGAGGTAAATATGCACTTCATGAACAGTATCAGGTGGGAACCATT
Source organism: Chaetophractus vellerosus (assembly GCA_004027955.1). Lineage (NCBI taxonomy): Eukaryota > Metazoa > Chordata > Mammalia > Cingulata > Chlamyphoridae > Chaetophractus > Chaetophractus vellerosus. The sequence goes on along the minus strand of PVKH010006962.1, from coordinate 8,120 downwards.
TTATGCTCTAAATTCCCTAAGGCTTACTATAGCATGGAAAACAATAGCCAACCTTATTATATGGTCTTTATTATTTAAAAACTGCATTTCTAATCTATAATGGTTTCTACTAACAAAGTTTTAAAAAATCCATGTCTGTACAATTATCAACATTTTCAGAGTATTTTACATAGCACTTCATATTTGAATCAGGAGATCCTCACAACAACCCTGTGAGGTAGGCTGTCACTCCTATTGTTTTGTTTTGTTTTCCCCACTAAAGAAGGCAGAGAAACAGAAGTCTTTTTGCAAAGTTATACAAATATTTGGCAAAATTAAAAACAAAATCTAAAAGGATTGTTAATGAAAAGCTCTTTTCATTATAGACATTCATTCCATCCAAGTAGGGAGAAAAAATAGAAAGTGAAGGCTTTCTGCATTGCTTCAGTTGGAGAAATGAGACATAAAATCCCTAAAAATGATTTTAGAAAGCATGAAAAGTGGCATTTTATCCCATTTCATATACTGATTATATCTTTACTAAAGGAGCTTATCTTACTGGATTTTAATTACATATGAAAATAGACTTTTGAGTACCTTTTTAGAAAGACTAGAAATGAAGCAATTTTAAAATTCATTTATTGATAAACATATTTTTGTGTTTTTACAAAAGTAAGGTACCTGAAAGACAACCAGTAAACTTTTTAAAAAATTGAAATTACATATGACTGCCAATAAATTTTCCTAGATAAGACTTTGATAAAAAATGTCAGTGGCTCCCCAGTGATTACTGAATAAAGTTTAAACTCCCTGCTCTGATACTGAAGGCCCCTGCAATCTATCTGCCTCTTCAATCTTGCCTTAATTACTAAACTTGACATACTCTTTGTTAGTCTTTTCAGTTCTCTGACATGTCACCTTGCCTAAGTAATCATAATAGCTCAACCAGCAGGAAGTGACCTTTTGTCCTCCGAACTTCTACAGCACTGTTTACCACTCCCAAGGCATTTATCATTGTACTATCTTATTTACATGCAAGTCTTATCTAACTTATTATACTGAAAGTCTAAGATTATTTACATACACACACAGTATACCTTCTGTTGTCTAGCATACATACAATATATATTATATGCTATGTATATGATCCTTACTGTTTCAGGACTTAGGTAACCACACATGCATATGGTGGTATTTAGCTTCTACTTAACTTACAATTTAAGTTGCAACAAATAATATACAATAAAAGTTTGCTAATTAGAACCAACAGGAGAGACAACCTAACTATATCAATAGTGCTATGCAAAGATAGAGAACAATCAATTAACTTAATGACTCATTCGTTAGCTCTTTTCTACTGTTTTCCTGTAATTTAATAACGTTATTTGCACCAAGCCAATTAAAAAAAACAAGTGATTTTGAGGCACAGTAATCTAAAGTGGGTGGGACTTATAAGGCATGAATTCAGTTGCTAAGAGACAACTTCATTGCTTTATTTTTCTTCAATATTTCGCTCCTCTGAAGAGACGTTCTTTTGACTCAGGAGTAGAAAAAGCGAAAAGAGGCACAGTGGTCCTTTGTTAATCTTAATAAGTTAAATGTGTGCATATAATGCCATTTGGTTTGTAAAAGGCTTTCACACACATTTCTTCATTTGACATAAGAAAGAGAATTAAATACCAAAGAAAAATGAACAGAGTAACTAGTCTTTAATGAGTTTGAGTGCTTATGATCAGGCTATTAGCAAATATTCATGAAAAGTAATGACTAAAGAAGAAAAAGAGAAAATGTGGAGGCAACAAAAAGGGAATTAAAAAATAAAACCTAAGGCTAGAAAAGACTTAGTGGAGAAATTCTACAGAATTTTGGAAAGCTAAAGAAACGTGAAGTTAGATTGAAATGAGCGGATAATAGAGGCAATAAAAGATTGTAGGGAGAGCCTGTGGTCTGGAAAGTGTTCTTAACCAGCCTGCAGTGTTGCCGAGCAGGAACCCAGAGAGGGTGTTGAGAATATACAAGAACCCTGTGGTGGTGACTGAACAAAAACGCTGTCAGGGATTTCATCAGAAGCATAATCCATTCATGGCACAGTCTGGCAAGGCTGGGGAGCTGGTAATATACACTCGGGCACCTATGGAAAAAAGAAATATTTGACGTTCACAATAATTCTGAGATTTCTAGCCATGGTTGTATATCAATGTCTGAGTTTATAAGAGAAGCAGAGTCAGAAGTACAGAAATAAAAAATAATTTTTACCCAGGCAGAAGATATCAGTCTTTGAAGAACTCGGTGGAAGGTGACTAGGGTGAAGACAGGAGATATCACAAAATTCTTGATTTCTTGTGATTAACTCTGAATTGCTCACTGTTTGGTAAGAAAAGATTAAAGATCCAGCTATTTAGCCTAGGAATGAGAAATGCTCACTTATTCCTGTGCCTATTTCCACTGCTCTGACTGTAGAGTTTAAAAACATACCACACATGGGAGCTTTTAGTCTTACTTGGGCTGTAAGGTCATTCTTGTACTTTCTTAACCAGGTCTCCACAGTTCTTTTTACTTCATGGTACACATGTAAATGATAATATTTATATAAATTGCTGGGGTTTGGGTTGCACAAGGCTCTGATGGCAACCCAGAAGGCTGAAGGGAACTATATCTTGGTACACAACCCATAGGCCACTGTGTATTAGGTGGGAAGCTTTCGCCTAACATACAAGGAGATAAGGCACAAAATGCATAGAAAAATATGTATTATAACAAAATCTCTTCCCTATATTGACTTGAAAATAATTTAAAAATTTTAAACAATAACAATAAAATCAACACAAGTATAAGATTTCTCTCCCACATTGACTTTAAAATAATTTGAGTTTTAAGCAATGAAGCACATCTTGGTCCTTCCAAAAGCTATTATAAAACTAATTTGGGTTATGTGCACTTCCAGAAAGATGCAGTATACATACTTTTCCCTGTTCCTCCAGCTGAACACAACTGAAAACCCTGAATAATCATAGCATGGGAAAAATATTTGCAAATCCTATTTCTGATAAGGGTCTAGTATCAAGAAAATATAAAAGAACTCTTATGACTCAACAATAAAAAGAAGTAGACAACCTGGAAACATCAACAGGTACAGACAAAAAAGCCCTAACAAAAGCTTGTGTTCACTTGCCAAAGGGCAGCCTACCAAGACAGAAAAGGCTAACTGAGAGCCTAGAAGTCTACCCTCATGAAGCTGTGCTGAGGTGCCTCAATCCCTTCCCCAGGGGTAGTGTCAGGGAAGTACAAGTAGAGAGCCAGAATTTTTATCCCTGCTGGCTGGTAATAAGGCTACTTCCCCACAGTGTTAGTGGAGACCATGTGTGAGCCAGAACTCCTACCTCTGCCTAGCAGTAATGAGGAGACACCCCACCCCAAGGGTATCAACAGAGGCTGGGATCCTGGATTTCTACTTCCACCTGGAAGTAACAAGGTGGCACTCTTGCCCCCTTACCCTACTGGGGCGGTGTCATAGGAAGCCAGGTAAAACAGAATGTCTAAAGAAAGCCCAGAGTCTTATAACGTATTGTGAAAACGGCCAGATTCCAATTACTCATCAAAGAAATAATGCTGAAAACTTCTCAAATTTGGCAAGAGACATAAACCTACAGACTCAAGATGATGTGTGAACTTCAAACAGGATAAACCAAAGAAATCCACACCAAGATACACTGTAATTAAACTTCCAAAAACTGAAGACAATGGAAAAAGTCTCGAAAAAAGCCAGAGGAAAATGATACCTTATCTATAGGGGAAAAACAACAACAATATTCAAACGACAGATTTCTCATCAGAAATCATGAAGGCAAGAAGGAAATATCACAATATTTTTCCAGTGCTGAGAGTAAAGAACTGTCAATCTGAAATTCTATAACTGGAGAAAATATCCTTCAGGAATGAAGGGAAATCAAGACATTCACAGATGAAGGAAAACTAACAGAACTTGTCACCAGTAGATCTACCCTAAAAGAATTGCCAAATGAAGTTCTCTAATCAGGAAGGAAACAATAAAAGAAGGAAGCTTGTGTATTGTAAGGACTAAAATTTCATGAGCTGCCTTGACACTGTTGAACCTCACAGGGACCCAAAGCCTAACCGTGAGTTCCCCTGTTTTTGCCAGATTTGTCCCCTACCCATTGGGAAAGGCTTTCCACCTAGCTAGCTCCCCTATCAACTGGATCAGTTGCATTCTACCCGGCTCTCAACTTAAGGGTTTCACCTCCCAGCCAGTCCACAGAATTATTCAAATAAGCCAATCAAATCCTCCTATGGGAACCAGAGAGAACCTCAACTTCTTGTTACTATAAAGCCTGCTTCCCACAGCCCCTGCTGGTTCACTCTGCTTCTAAGTGCAACCCCACAAGGCCCTGCATGGCATGTGGTATCCTCCTCCCCTGGCTATAGCATACATGACAAATAAATTACTGCCAAAATCAGTTCCATTGTATGTTTGGCCATCCCCATAATCCTAGGGCAAGAATCCCTGTCTCACCAACAGGGCGAAAAGGAAGGGAACAAAACACCTAGAAAGAAGAAGGAACACAGTAAGCAAAAGTATGGGTAAATACAATAGGCCTTCCTTCTCCTCTTGAGTTTTCTAAATTATGTTTGATGGCTGAAGGAAAAATTATAAGATGATCTGATGTAGTTCTAAATATGTAGAAAAAATATTTAAGACAATTATATTATAAATGGGGGAAAGTAAAGGACCATAAAGGGTGGTAAGGTTTCTGTACTTCACTTGAACTGGTGAAAGGATAACATCAGTGGACTGTGATAAATTATGTGTTTTTAATGTAATGCCCAGAGCAACCACTGCAAAAATTATACAAAGACACATACTCAAAAACAGTACAAAGAAATCAAAATGGAATTCTAAAACTAGTTCTAGTAACCCACAGGAAGACAAGACAAAAGAAAACAAAAATTAAAGACAAAGAGAACAAACAGAAACAAAAAATAAAATGTCAGATTTAAGTCTTAGCATACCAATGATTACATTAAATGCAAATAGATTAAATATACAATGATTACATTAAATGCAAATAGATTAAATACACAATTAAAAGACAGAGATTGGCACAGTGGGATTAAAAAACATGACCCATCTACAAAAAACTTACTTTAAATATAATGATATGCTAAGGTTGAAAATAAAATGATGGAAAAAGAAATATCATGCAAGCATTAATTAAAGAAACACTAGAGTGGCTAAATTAATAAAATAGACTTCAGAACAAAGGAAATTACCAGAATCAGAGCCAAACATTACATAATAGTAAAAGGGTCAATTCACCAAGAAGAAATAGTAACCCTAAATCTCTAAATTTGTATGTACAAGACAACAGAGCTATAAAGTATGTGAAACAAAACCTAATAGAACTGAAGGTAGAAATAGCCAAGTCCACAATTTAGTTGGAGACTATAACACCTCCCTCTCAAGAAAACTTTCAGTAAAATAAACAGAAAAGTTAGCAAGGATATAGCACTCAATCCCACCATCAACTAATAGGATCTCATCGACATTTGTAGAATGCTCGAACCAGCAACAACAGAATATATATTTTTTTCAAATATTTGTGGAACATTTATCAATAGATCATATCCTGGGCAATAATACAAACCTCAACAATTTTTTAAAAATTGAAACTATACAGTATGTTTTCCAGTCACAATGGAATCAAACTCAATAACAGAAATTAAAAAAAAAATCTCTAAACACTTAGAAACTAAACAACACACTTCTAAATAATCCATGGGTCAAAGAAAAAGTCTCAAGGGAAATAAAAATATACATTGAACTGAATGCAAATGAAAATACAACATATCAAAATTTGTAGGACACAGCTAAAGCAGTGCCGAGAGAGAGATTTCTAGCACTATCTGCACACATTTAAAAAGAAGAATCTCAAATTAATAATCTAAGTTTTTACCCAAGAATCTAGAAAGAGAAGAGAAAAATAAATCCAAAGCAAGTAGAGGGGTGGAAAAAATAACGATAAGAGCAGAAATTAATGAAATTGAAAACAGAAAAAACAATAGAGAAAACTGATGAAACCAAGAGCTGGTTCTTTGAAAAGATCAACAAAACTGACAAACTTCTAACAAGTGTGGCAAAGAAAAAAGAGAGAAGACACCAATTGCCAACATCAGAAATAAAACAGGGAATATCACTTCAGACGTGGCAGACATCAGAAGGACAATAAGGGAGCACTAAACACACCAGTACACCATAAGTTTAACAACTTAGATGAAATGTACTAATTCCTCAAAATACACAAACTACAACTCACAAACTGATCATTTGAGTAGCCCTTATAACTAAAAATAAAATTGAATTCAAAATTTAAAAACTCTAAAAATAAACACCCAGGTTCAGATGGTCTCACTGGAGTATTCTACCCAATGTTTAAAGAAGAATTTATATCAATTCTTTACAATATCTTCCAGAAAACAGAAGAGAGCACTTCCCCTCATTTTATGAAGCTAGTAATACTCTAATACAAGACAAAGACAGTACAAAAAAGAAAATTACAGGCCATATCCTTCATAGTTATTCATGCAAAAATACTTAACAAAATATTAGTGAATAGAATTTATCAGCCTATAAAAAGGGCATAATCAAGTAGGGTGTACTCCAGGGATGCAACACTGGTTCAATAATCACAAATCAGTCAATGCAACCCACTATATTAACAGAATAGAGGAGAAAAATCACATAATCATATCAATGAAGAAAAAGTATTTAATAAAATAAACAGGTATTCAGGACAGAAACTCTCAGAAGAACAGGAATAGAAGGGCACTTCCTCAACCTGATAACGACCATATACAAAAACCTTACAGCTAACATTATACTTAATGCTGAAAGACTGACCACTTTCTCCCTAAGACTGGGAACAAAGCAAGGATGTCCACTCTCACCACTCTTACTTGACACAGTGCTGGGAGTTCTTACCAGTGCACTAAGGCAATAAAAGGAAATAAAAGGCAAACTGATTGGAAAGTAGGAAATAAAACTGTTCCTATTTGCACATGACATGATTGTCCATATAGAAAATCTGAAAGAATCTAGCAAAAAAAACTCCTGGTATGTGAGTTCATCAAGACTATAGGATACAAGATAAATATATAAAAATAAATTGTAGTTCTTTATACCAGCAATGAACACACAGACACAAAAATTAAAAATACAATGCCATTTATATTTGCTAAAAAAAAAAAACAGTATAAATCAAACAAAACACATATAGGACTTGTATGCTGAAAACTGCACAATGCCGATGAAAGAAATCAAAGAACTAAATAAAAGGAAAAACAACTGTGTCCATGGATTGGAAGACACAACATAGTAAAGCTGTCAATTCGTTCTCCAATTGATATACAGATTTAATACAACTCCTATCAAAGCAATATTTTTTTGTAAATAGAAAAAAAATTATTCTATAAGTTATTTGGAAAGGCAAAGGTACTAGAATAGCTAAAACAACTTTGAAAAGAAGAACAAAGTGGGAAGAATCAATCTCATCAATCTCCCCAACTTCAAATACCGATGTACCACATAGATACCATGTGGTATTGACTGAGAGACACATAGGTCAATGGAAGAGAATACAGAACCCAGAAATAGACTCATACAAACGATGTGTGAAATCCAGATCTCCTCCAAGGAGTGAATGCCCAACTGATATTTTTAAAAGGTACCAACACAATTCAGTGGAGGAAAAGTAACCCTTTTTGAGAGATGGTGCTGGATCAATTGGACAGCCACAGAGGAAAAAAAAAAAAAAAAAGATTCTTGACCTAAGTCTTATACCTTATACAAAAATTACCTCAAAATATATCATGGGGGAAATAGATGTGGCTCAAGCAATTGAGCTCCCACCTACTACATGGGAGGTCCGTGGTTCGGTTCCCAGTGACTCCTAAAGAAGACAGCAAGCTGGCACGATGGGCAGGCACAGCAAGATGACACAACAAGATAATGAAACAAGAGACACAAGAAGAAAACCATAATGAGAGACACAACAAAGCAGGGAGCAGAGGTTCCCCGGTGTCTCCTAAAGAGGACAAGCAGGACGGCAAGCTGGCACAACGGGCAG
>PVKH010006961.1:0-20606 GCA_004027955.1 Chaetophractus vellerosus | reverse complement strand
TATTAAGGGATATTCCCAAGAAATATATGCCATGGCATTAAGAATTTGGCTGCTTCCTGTTGGAAATGACAAGACAACTGGACTGGAGATAGATCTGCTATTGGCAAAAGTGTCCTTCCTCATATCATTGTTATTTAAGGCATAAAAATTTTTTTATTTTTTTATTTTTTGCATATTTTTATTGCAGAAAGTCAATATATTCAAGAGAATATAAATCTTTAGTGATTGTACTGAAGGATTTGGAGGAATCTCATTTTGTAAAGGTTGAGTAGACTATCCTGAGGTGACGAAGGATTCTTAGGAAGACCTTATGTGATTACAGTACAAAGATAGGAAGAGAGTTTCAAATATGTTAATTTATCGACTTTAGTGCTTGAAGCTGTCCTCTGCCATTTACTCATTTCTTAGAGGATTTTAAATACCAAACTAGAATTTCAGGACTCATATGCTGACTATATAATATGCTAATTCAGGCTTTTTCAAACTTGAGTTCACTTGATAATAAAGCAATTTGATTATATTGGGTATATAACTTTATTCATCCATGTATTTATTAAGCATAAACCTCATTTAAGATGATGAGCTATAGCAGAAAGTTCAAGCTCTCTGAGATGGTTGGATGACTTTGGATAAGTTTCTTATGCTTTTAGAGCTTTAGTTTTCTCGTTTGTTTAAAACAAAAGGAAAAATATAGAACTGTAGATGGAGAAGATTAAATAATATATGTAAAAGTACTCACAACAGTCTTTAGCCTAGAATAATCCTTCAATTAGCAATGCTCAAGATTCCATAGATGTTTACCAGAGTTTTATTAGCAAGTAGCAATGCCAATTCTCACTGTTCCTCTGCGCGTGGCCCTCTCTTTCGTGGTCCTTATTGTTCTTATAGTGCCCTCTGTTTTAGCATGAGGATTCTGTGGTTTTCACAGGGAAAAAAATCAAGAATAGCTTGTTTGGTGGTGATATACATGTCAACCAAGTGGCTTTCTCAAAAAATTATATGGACAAGTTAGGTATTTTAGCCTGCTTGTCTAAAAGAAAAAGTCACCAAGGCTTGAGTTTTGAAGAAATTTCCAAGGCGGAGTCCTGTTTAATAACTCAGCCTGGCCTCTGCTTCCTTCCAGCACTTACATCTCTAGCTAGCAGTGCATATTCTCTTAAATACATTAAAATATTATTCATGAACACTGTTTTCTGATGGTTTCAATGAAGTCTATTGTTGCCTCCCATTCCCCCAATGTTTTTATGATGGTGTGTTGGTAGAGTTACAGTTTCATTTATTGTCTTTTAATTTATTTAAGTGTCTCTTCCTCTGAAAATATGCTAATAATCTGCTTGCTTGGTCTCCTCAATTTTTTCCCTCAGAATAGCAAGGGATTTGTCATATAACATAGCAGTTCAAACTCTGGCTATTGGGAATACTCAGTTCAGTTTCCTATTAAATTTTATGTGTAAAGAATTCTATTTCCGGAGTTGCCAGTTTCCTATGATACATTTTCCTCTGACAGGCTAGTCTTTATATAATGGCAAGATCAATTCTAGTATTTTGTTGGTTTAGAGCCTCCTTCCTCTGCCCCTCATTCTGTGCTGCTGCTATGTTGCAGATAAGTGGCAGTGACCTGCTTCTGTGTGTGTGGCACCCATTAGGCTGTGAGGTCCTCAAGTCCAGGGATGACATCTTACATCTTATTCATCTCTTCATCCCTCTTGTATGACACAGCATCTGGCACATGATTGGCATTTAGTAAACCTGAATGAATTTATTCTAGGAGGATTTGTTTTGACTTAACTGTCTGCACTGTTCAAAGAGCAAAATGTTTCTTGTTTGGGCTATAATTTAATGTCTGGGGCTGAATTTGTCATGCCCAGGGCTTAGTTTGTCATGTATATAATTATAATTGAAACGTGTAGTTGCATCCTTTTCTAACACTGATTTTCTTAATCTCCTTTAATGTGGTATTCTATTTGAATACCTTCTGGATTAGCATGAGGATTATATATTTTCACTAATTGATCATGGTATTAAAAGAAGAGCCCATTGGGACTGCTTGGTCCACCCAGTTCGGTGCTTAGCTTCCAGAGAATTCCACTGCATGATATCCTGTCTGTCATTTTTTTAATTTGCAGCCAACCAGCTGTGTCTAAATTCACTTCAGTATTCACATTACTGCTAAATGAGTGCCAACTATATACCCAAGTTATAAAGAGGTTTAAGGTAGGATAAATACCATACTGTGATAGAATATACACAAGCTGCCCCAGGAGCACAGAGGAATTCATCTCACGCAGACTATAGAGGCAGTGAGGGCCAGGGAAAGAAGTCAGGGCAAATGGTTCCTGAGGTGTGAGATCTGAGGAATACAAGGCATTGGCAGGCAAAGGGGAAAGAGGACTTTTCATCCAGAAGAGAGTCAAGAACAGAAGATCAGAGATGAGGTGGGTGTGGGGTGGGTGTGGGTGCTGAAGCCAGAGGTTGGAGTTAGGGAATGTAAAGGAATGATGCCTGAGCTCCCAGCTGGCGGCCTTGAAGGAATGTTACTAGGTTTTATCCTGCCTGCCAGGCATTTTAATCAGAGAAGGATATTATCCAATTTTCACATAGTCTTCTGGGGTAAAGACTGGAGGAGAATAAGAGGAAACAGGGAGAGCAGTATAAAAGCTGACTCACTTGTCCAGTCCAGGTGAGCTGTGAGCAGGATCTAGGAAGGACTGAAGGAGCCTGTGATGGATAATGGAAGAGATAATGAAGAGGTAAAATTAGCAGGACCTGTTGATTAAGATTGCGGGTTTAGGGGCAAGTGGCAGGAGGGAGAGAAATACGAGAAAACCCCAAATTAGGGATGATTCTGTTGCAAACTTGTGTAACTGGCTGAACAATGTTTTTACTAATTAAGATAAAGAAACTAGGAAGAGTTATTGATTTAGGGCAGAAAAAGGGACAATAATAATAATAATAAATAACTAATAAAAGTAAGTAGGATATATACAATAAATGTCATAGCTTATATTTGAGTGTTGATTATGGGATGCACATTTTTCTAGGTGCTGTGCATGTATTAATGTATTTAATTATCACTTTTAAAATCTCTTTTCACTGATTACCAAACTGAGCAAGGGAGAGATGACAATGAGTAAAGTTTTGTACATGTTGAGTTTTCAATTTCTGTCACACATCTATGTATGGTGTCAAGCATAGAGGATTGATTAGAGCTGGAAATACAGATTTTGGACCTATCACAAGGTCAGCCCTGCTGTATTGCGTGGCTCCAGGGGCACCGTTCATATTGCAGTATATGGGAGTGGCGCCCCCTGGAGTTGTGCAGTGCACAGCCATTGTGGCTATCACTTTAGGCTGCATTTATGTGAGTGTTGAACCATGAAAGTGTGTGAGGCTTCTCACAGAGGAAAGGGTCAGGGATCAAAAATTAAAAGTTGGGCAGAAGCAGTGGGTTAGTGAAAGAGCCAGCGAGGAAATGCGCAATACTGTAGGGAAAACTGGAGTGGGGCAGGGCAGGGGAGGGGGGAAGATAGAGAAGCTAAGGGAGAATTTCAAGAAGTAGGACACTTTCGACAAGGTCAGAGACCAATATCCCCTGAGACAGGGACTCAGAGGGGTCCATTGGATTTGTCAGCTAAGAGCTCAGCATTGACTGAGGAGGTCCTTGGTGCTCTTGGAGGTCAGCTGAGCCGCTGAAGTACTGAATGTGCATCTGGAAGGGAGTGTGAATTCAGGCCATTCTTGTGAATTGTGCAACTGTGAAAGGAAGGTGTGGTGGTTGTAGCTGGTAGAGGGAAGCATTGGGGGAGTGGGAGCATTGTGAGAGGGGCAGGACTCACCTGATAAATCATTATATACTTATCAAGTAGAGTGCTGGGCACATCATAGAAGCCCTGAAACTGTTCGTTGAACTTAATGAAACACAACACATTATGCCTACAATAATAACTTGAGTGGTGGAGGAAGCTGTTTCTGTATCAACACTTTGCTTAGCTGTGCTGATTTCTGGTCAAGATTTCTGGAGGATGGGAGTTAAGGGCATGGACTGAGTCAAACTGCTGGTTTTGAGTCCTGGCTCCACCACTTAATTGCTGGGTGACCTTGAGAAACAGTGCTCGGTTTCCTCATTGGTAATATGGAGATAATAGTAGTACCGTCTTCATTAAACTTGTTACAGAGATTAAATAGCATATGGTTTGTACAAGGTAGAGAATGACAGTTAGCATGTAGAAGAGTTTGTTAAATTATTAAAACCCACTGCCACAGTTAGACAATCACATTCTGATAAGTCTCTGCTTGGCCTCAAAGATCCGTTGGCACCTTGAAGAAAATCAAATCATTTCTTTTCAAAACTAGTTTATTTTCAAAGTTAAGTTTATTTATGTGGTCTACCTTTGCATGTTTAATGTTTTAAAGAAGCTTTTGAAAACAGGTTTCACTCACTGCTCCTGCCTTCTAAACTGATGGGATATGGATTTCCTTGGAAATTGTAAACTCTAGGCTTCCAGGTGCAGGGGATATTAGAAGTGAGGAATGAGGCTGCAAAGTGCTGGTGATGGTTAACTCAAGTCTTTCCATCTGCTCTGTATGAAGGTTCAGACGAGGAGAAATCTAGAGAGATAATTGCCTCCTGAGATTCTTGAGCCAATGTTTTAATCCAGACTAACTACTACTGACTTCTGCTTTATAGTATTTAGACTCTGGAAATAATGATACTGTGCCTTCTCTGTCCTGCAGATTATCATACACAAAGCTTTTGAAATCAGTGCATCTTACTGTTATTTTACGGTGTTCTCCCTGTGAAAGATTTATTTGGCTTTCCTATCCCCTAGGTTGGTGGAAAATATTCCAGAAATGTTAGCTTCCAGGGCCTTCAAGCAGTTGCCAGTCTTTTCCATTTGAAATTCTGGAATATCCTTGTTGGTCTTTGACAACTAACTCATTAAAAACACTGGTAAACTTGGTAAACTGCTTTTTGTTACTGGCTCGTTATATAGAATAGACTATTGGTAGCACTAAAAAAAAATTAACATTTGTTGGAACTTAAAAATAAGGCCATTTCTTTTTATTTTTTTTTAAATGATAATAAAAACTATGTGAAATAAAATTATTTTGGCAAGTAAATTTCCCTTTTCACAAGCAGAATATTGGAAAGTCTAGTGATTCAAATATTTTGTATCAAAATAGAAACATTTTATGTTACGCAGTATGAAACTGCACAGAGAAGGCCATCATCTTAAATTATTTCTTGCAAAAATATTGCTTTTGCCTTCTTAATTTCTCTGTTTTGTTTTTGCTTTTTGGCTTCTTCTCTTTAGAACAGGACTGCTCTATAATTAGTGAGGGTACATGTCTGTCTTTAGGCAGCAGCCTAATTTCTATGGTCATGTGTGCAAAAGCGTAGAATTACAATGTTGCATAAATTGGACCATGTGAGTGTTTTTATTTTAATTATTTCAGATCACCTTATCTTTCCATTCCTTAAAGCATATTAATGCATGAATCCATGGGTACCATATTTATGTTGTTTCTATAGAAAAATTAAATGTGTGCCCATTTACATAAACTGCATAAGCAATTCTGTTTCTTTTATATTTATAATGGTATGGATAGATTTTTCTCTCCCTCTCGTAGACATCAATTTAGGCCTGAAGAAATAGAATAGTATAAAGAATTAATTCTTTACATTTTCCCTTATTTAGAGAAAACAGACTGGATTACAGTTCTCTCTTGCTGAAGGGAGATCAGTCTTGGTTGACATAGTAGGATTTTAGAAATTCTTAATAAATTAGGAATTTGTACATTCTTCTCAAATAATTTGGTAGGAAATGTGGTGATGAGTACCCATTTTCACAAATAGAAGTGCTTGGCAGACTGTATGTGAATGGCATTTTTCTGTGTTCAGTTTTTAACTTTTTTCTCCCCTTTTCAGTTGTTTTTATTTCAGTTGCTGCGAGGGCTGTCTTACATCCACCAGCGTTATATTTTGCACAGAGACCTGAAACCACAGAACCTTCTGATCAGTGACACGGGGGAGTTAAAGCTGGCAGATTTCGGTAGGAAAGCAGTTAATTACCAGCCTATTTTGTCGCACTGAGAGAATGCCAGGCAGATGGTGGCTCTGTGTTTGTTTAGGTACACTTATTCTGTCATCATAGATCATGGTAAAAGTTTTTCTGGAGTGAAAGAATTTTATTTATTTTTTATGACCAACATAATGCTTGGTGGATTTTTTTTTAATCCAGACTGTTAGTCTTAATCATAAGCATAATTCAGACTTCATTAATGTATATTGCCAAAGGAAAAGCCAGTAAAGTTATGAGCATGATATACATTTAAAGAAATCTAATTTTTTTTCACTTTTTATTATGAAAATGTCAAGCATACTCAAAAATAGAAGCAATAGTTTAGAATGTTACCCCATTACCTATCACCCAGCTTCAACAATTATCAATATATTGCCAAACTTGAAGAAACCCGAATTTTAAGCCTCTGGACTTTTTCAGGGAATTACAGGATATATTCAACAGCACACATTGCCCTAAGGCTTTAATAGCTTAAAAATCAGGAAGCTCCAATAACATTGCAAAAGTAGACATTCTGATTTGAAAATTGGGGCTCCTAGTCTGGGCCCATTTTAAGTCATTCTTTCCTTAGAAGGTTTACAATTGGCCTCTTCCAGGTTAGAAGCTTTCCTCCAAACTGTCTTGGAGCATCCAAAGGAAAGCAAAACTTGTATTGTCCTTGCTAGCTGCCCTTCCCAAGATCAAGCCTGGCATTTGTACATTGCCTTGGTTTTCTCTCACAGCAGAGAGTATGTTGAATTGATGTGTACTGGGGAATATTGATGGCAGCATGATGTGTTGACATTGCATTGCCTCAATTATTTTTGAAGACATATTCTGATTAGAAATTCGTTCCATTAAGAGTAGAATGAAAATATTACCCTTGGGATATTGAGATATGGGCTTTTGCTGAATGTGATTATCATTTCTCACCCCACCCCCACCCCAATGAGTAACAGAGGGCAGGAAGTATTTATTTCCTATTTCAAGGTTAGTAGATTGTTGAATGTCTTTAGAATGTATCTACTTCTTGGGTTTTGTATATTGTTTTGTCCTAAAACTGAAATAAGACGAAAGTTAACATTGCTAGTATTATATTGGAAAACTTTGTAATTTGTCCTTATCCAGCTTTGGTAAAAATTATGAAATTCTGTGTGTGTGTGTGTGTGTGTGTGTGTGTGTGTTGTTCATTGCCTCAATTCAACATCAAAATTATAGATGTAAAATCTTTGTATTACACTGTAGAAAATAATGGGAGGACTGGTGGGTAGAGGAGAGAATAAGGTTTGTAGTTCCTCAAATTGAAGGGTATGGGCTTTACTGTGAACATATTAGTAGTTTGTCAGTCTCAGTAAATATGCAAGGATTTGTCATGATTTTCTTATGCTGTGTTAATTGCTCTAAGTTATATATTTGGGATAATTGATTATATCGAACATTTATTGTATTGAACATAATTTTCTTTTATATTTGTAAAATGTATTTTTATAAAGTTGATTTTGCCTCTATAACAAAAGTATGCAATAGGGTTTTATGTAAATGCTTACTGGGGATTACTTTTTAATGTATAATTTTATGGTAACTTTAGTATTGCAATAATCAGGTAAGTTTATCTTAAAGATTCTTATGGATAAAACTGACATTTTGTAGTATCAAACTCAGAAACAAATTGAAATATAATTAAAAATCAATTTAGAAAGTTTTTCTCTATTTCTCCTTGCTTCACTCAAATATCCTCAGAAAAAAAAGAAACTATTTTGTAACCATTTTTCACATAAGATAATATCACAGACATTTTTGCATGTTATTAAATAGGATGAAATAATTTATAACAGCTTAGAGTTTTTTCCATTAATGGACAAGCTGGTTCTTTATTCAGTCCCTTGTCTATGAACACTTTATTTCTAACTGTTCACTATTTTGCTCAGTCCTGTATTGAACATCCTTGTAGAGAAAGCTATATATCCTGCAGTTGGAATATTAAGTTTTTAAAAATATTTGAAATGTGCTTGTGCACATCCCATCAGTGTCACAGACTGAATCTTCTAGCTTGGAACATTTCTTGGCGTGCATTCTGTACACGGAGTGTAATGAGGGAGACATTCACCAACTGACAAGTCCCCCCAATTAATCGTGCATTATTTTCATCTTTTAATTTAAGACATACAATTAACTGTGATTTACTACATGCACGTGTGTGTCTGAGATGAAAGAAACACAGTGGAAGCTTCAGAGAAGCTAGACAGTCAAAATGGAATGGGTCCAGGCAACAGAACAATTAGAAAATGAGGTCTTAATTCAGAGTTTGATGTGCTTTAGATGAGCTTTAGGAACAGTTTCTTTTTCCTGCCTTTTCTCTTACACGAAAAATACCTTAACGTTTTAATTAAAAGAAACAAATGCAATTTGTGTGATTTGAGTTCCCATATTATAAATGCTGCTATTTTTATCAGAAAAATATATGTGGGGCGGGCAGCAAAGTGCAAAGAAACATTAAAATTTATTGAGTTTATTTATGGGCAGACACTTTAATTAGGATTTCTTGATTCATTATTTCTTCAGTCTAGCAAGTGGGAATATCCCTATATATTTTAGAGAGAGAGATAGGATTCAGAGAGGTTAAGAAACTTGTCTAGAAGCTGGTTAATTCTGATTTTTGATCCATGTTCTTTAATCTCAGGTGGGCCAAGGTCTTTATATTTACACACATGTTTTATCTTACAGAGAAATCTAATCCCTCAATCAACTATTGATCGTTTTATTAGTACTGTTTTCTACATATCGCAAATATAACATATATGCTATGCTTAGATTGTGCTAAGACCACAAAGTGCGTCTCATAATTTAAAGAGCATTTTGTCAATGACTAATTCAATAGTAATGAGTGCGGTCAATCCTTAGTACTTTGGAGATTTTACCTGCTGGACACAAACAAGGTAAACCAGGCAGTAGAATATTTGTAGACCCATTCAGGTTTAAGTGGAATGAGTTCTGAAGTCCAGTGGTCAAAGTGCTGTAACTTTTTGTTTTGTTTTGTTTTTGGTAAGCAAAGTCATATTTAAACAAATAAATGAGCCTGATTTTCTATATGCATTTTTTTAAAATTATTTTTATTTTTTTATTTTTTTTATTATATACCCCCCCTTTCTGCTTGTTCTTGCTGTGTTGATTTTTGCGTTCTTCTGTGTGTGCTTGTCTTTCCCCCCCTCCCCGTTGCGGCGACCCGCCGAGTCAGCTCACCGTGCAGAGGCCTTGCCTGTTTGCAGGCGGCCTTGCCTGCTTGCGGGCGGCTTGTCCTGCCCGCGGGGGCTTGCCCTGCCCATGGCGGCTTGTCCTGCCCGTGGCGGCTTGCCTTCTCAAGGTGGTCTGCCCGCTCAAGGAGACCCCGGGAACCAAACCTGGGGCCTCCCACGTGGTAAACCGGCGCCCTACCAATTGAGCTACAGCCGGTCCCTCTATGTTCATTTTGAATGAGTAAATTATACATCGAATCCCTATGATATTTCTAATGCAGAGGTTTGTCCATATCTCCTGCCTTGGTATAAAAAAATAGTGAAATTGTGTGGTGGCATTTAGACTCGTTTCTAAAAGAGGGTTCGTGATTAAATTATCTATAGGAAAAACATTTCAAACCCCTTATCCAGCCTATGTCTCAGACACCTTACCTTTCCTTGTACGCTGTGCTATAGCTAGATGCCAACTCGTTCCCTCCCCAGGGTCTTTCACTTGGCTTTTTCCCGCCACCTGGAATGCTGTTCCTCCTGCTTCTTGCTATCATTCAGGTCATGGTCCATACTACACCGTTCAGGGAGGCCACGTCTCCAGCAGTGGAGCTTTTGCTGTTAGAATCCTCGGTTTAACTTCTCCAGTAGCACTTATAGCACCCTGAAATCATTTTGCCCATTTGTCTATTTCATGTCACTTCTACTAGACTGTGAGTTCTGTGAGGGCAGGCAGTAGGCCTGCCTTGCTCACTGTTGTCTGTGCTATAACTAGAACCATAGTTGGCACATAGTAGGTGCTCAGGATATAGTGGTTAAATAAATAAATAAATAGATACAGATGACTAAATTGTATATTAGTCTAAAGTCAAAGACCCACCAAAATGTACTAACTTTGGTTTGATTGGTTTTGGTAAACTAGCAGCTCATAAGTGAATTTTCTCTTCATCAGCTCTGTCCTGACTGTGCAAGATGAAATTAGATGACTTTTGACAGTGTGGGAGCTTCAGGATTGCGTGAGGCTCGCTCTTCCACGTGGCCTCTTCACACCCGTTTAGTATTTACTATTTTTGTAACCTTAGACTCATAAATAAATATCACTGAGTGAATGTAAACATGCACAAAACATATATAAGATCTGAAGTACTTACTCTGTAGACCCTAAGTGATTGTCTAGTTGTACAGTTGTTGAACGCAGAGTGAGTTAAACATTGAATTAGGAGGCCTTGCTCTGTCTTATTACTAGCTTGTGACTTTCAAGGAGTCATTTAACCCCTCTAAGCCTTAGGCTTAAGGATTTTTTCAGTGTTTTTAAAATTGTACATTTCTGACATTATTAACCTATTTTCTAATGACCAGATATTCTCTGTTGAGTAAAAATCGGTCCATTGAATTTGGAATCAATACTCCACCATCTCTCCCTTGAATCTAATTTTGATTCTACCTTCTGGAAATCCAACAAGATAAGAATCATGCTTTTATGATATGCATAGAGATCACACTAAAAGAAAATTGTTGAAATAGAACAAATAAATGCATAAATAAATGCTCTGAAAAATTAATGTTCATGTGCAGTTTAAATTATGAAAATTTAAAGGCATTTTTCCATATAATTGAGATTAAAACAAAAGAGATGAGTTTCCTACAATTCTTGCACGATGATGTCAGTGTCACCCACATTTCCCAGCCGTCCTTCCACCATTTTTAATGGTCATGGCGTAGCTAGATTGAAAGGCAGCTGGGTTAAACTTGCTTGAAAAAGTGAGACAGTGAGAACTCTGTAATATAAGCATTTAAGGTCATGCTTATTTTACTGACTATCCTAACCAAGTTAAAGAGCTCTGTGGTTTTAATCAAGTAAAATTGCACGTTTCTTTCCTACCAAAGTCTAAAATATTAGCTTCCTAATGTTGGTAGTTTCTTCCTCCAGGCTGTTCCTTGTCTACATATGAGGGAGGAAATTATTATGAATCACATTTTAGATTAATTTATAGAACACACCAGAGATGTGACTCTGCGGAGGACGTGGTGTGTATATGCTTGGTTTGTTATGTGCTTTTCAGAATTCATGTGGGAAATAGTAGAACACAGAAGGAAACCAACTTCTAGATGCAGAGTAGATTCTGTCAATTTGATAAATATAAAGCCTCTGAATAAAAGCCCATTAGTCCCAAAGTTTCAGACCTTTAGCTATTTTTTTTTATTGTAAGCATACAAAATTCACTATTGAAGCCATAGTTATAAATTCAAGGTTAGATATACTTAGCCCATTTGTATGGGCTGTTAGATTGAATTTTAACGTATCTTTGTTTTAGAATATGTTTTCTAAGAACAAAAAAGCACTTTATTACTCAATGAGGTATCACTCTATTATAACAGGCCCTTCAACAGTTTAATGCATAAACAGTTTTCATGCAGTTTAGTCAGTTGTTTTCATGTAGATCTGAAAGCTGCAGGCCTCTATATAGAATAATTGATTCTACAGTGTGACCCAGAGAAAGGACTGATTTTTCTCTCCTTTCTCTAAACCTCATTGAAATTCCAAACAATTTAATGTATTTAAAAATCTATCAAATTCATTATCAAGATTACATGTTAGATATAATTTAGATTTGAAATGTGTTCTAGATGAAGTTATTTCCCCTTGACCCATTTTTTGAAAGATGTAGTATCCCTTTTGAAAAGGAGTGTTGATACTTTAAACTTTATTCTCCCTGATTGTGAAATCATCACTTAAATCTTGTTTAAAACCCCTTTTATCCCCTCAAATAGTTTTTTCCATTCAGGAGGAATAATTATAAAAACCAGTGATCATGATGATAATTATATTGCTTTTCTGTTTTGTGTTATCAAAATGTAACCTTTCCCGGTCATGTTAAAATGTTCATATGGTTTTTTTAAAGCTGTAAATAGGAGCAAAAAAGGTACATATGAACTGCAAGTAATATTCATATTCTTTTCTATCAAGGAGAAATTTCTCTGTTCAGTTACCATAAATCAGATTGAAGCAATGTGGATAGAGGTTGAATGTAAAAATGGCAGCTTCAAACTCTAAGGACATGATGAAATTTGAAAGAGTGTTAGTTCATTTTTAGCCAAATCATGCATGTGAAAGGAGAAGACATCCTGAAATGCAGAACAGACTGCTCCTGAGAGGCTGATCATTTCATTATCTATTGTCCATAGAAACTTTCTGGGCAGAGGGAATATCACTATGCACAGATTTTATGATTTTTTCCCCGTACAATATGAAGGTAGAATTGCTAGCAGTAAATCAGATGATTCAGGATATGAGTTGAAATATTGCCATGTATCCTTAGAAAAATATCTGCATGTGGAATGACTGGAACCCTGTAATAACTGGAGCAGAAGAGTTATACTTGATGTTAGGAAGACTAGCAGTAAAGTGGTCCTTAGAATTATATAGCACATGTCTGCTGTTTGACAGTGATTAACACCTGATCATGAATTTTGTTAATATATAGATAAGTATAAAAGTCGGTTAGAGTTTGGCAACTCACCCTATTATTAGAGTTTGGTAACTCACCCTATTATTAACACCTTGCATTAGTGTGGCACATTTGTTACATCTGCTCTCTATCTTTCAAGAAGCCACATTTTAAAATGCAGTCAAAAGCAGACTCCAGTGATACATAAGTCAATATGCCTGATTTATACTGGAATCTTGGATGACAGCTAGTGAGTCATTTCCATCTAAAGCACATTATTTCTAAAAATCTTTACTGGAAGCAAGAATAACTGACCAACTACTATCGGAAATTTGAGATAAGCGATAAATTTGGGAAGTTAGAAATCTTTTAAAAATTTGAGATGTTTGAACTTGGGAAGTTAGGGCTTTTTTCATTTTAATGAAAGGAAGAAAATAATAGAAAATTTAAAAAATAAAAACCAACTGAGAACTAATAATCTGTGCTATTTAGGAATTTTAAATACATGTCTGAAAAAAATATTCTCTATGTATTTTACCACACACTATAAAAATAACTTGATATGTATTATGAAGTTTACAAATCTAAAAATAAAATAACTCATGGCAATAGTCAAACTCTGAAAATGAAGCATCTCTTTTTAAAATACTTGTCAAATTATTTGATGTGCTAATTTTCAATAAGTATGGATGCTGGTATAAATGCAAATTGAAGTGTTTATTCCAGTTTTTGAGTAGAGGTCAGCTAAAGAAATCTATTATATGAGACAGTGACCAGCTAATATTAGATGTGGAAACTGGGCTCAGAACCAACCTGGAGGTCATAGAATAGGGAGCAGTGGGTGAAAGGAGTCAATGAGTTGGCCAAATTGATTGTCCCAATACAAGTGGTATGACTAGAGACATGGGGAAAAAAAATGGAAGATTACAGAACTTTGTGGTTATGATGGTTTCAGAAGAATTACCACTGGTCTCTCAACCTATGTAAATTCTCTTAAAATCAGTGGGGAGCATCTCTTCACAAGAATCACTGATAGAAGAGTTGCAAGAATAGCAAAATAAGTATCATATGCAAGCATTTTGCTCAAAGAATTGAAAACAGGATATGATGTTATTGTTGAAGTCATAATCCAGTTGTTGATAGAATTATAGGAAAAATTTTATGTTGTTTTTGTTTTCATGATAAAGGTAGCATATCTATGAGGGAAAGCTGAAATATAATAGATCAATTTTAATTCTAAAAGATAAGAGAGAAACCTCCAAGTTTAAAAAAATGGTGTTACGTCTTGGAAGTTTTTATGTTAGATTTTCACAGAGCTCTGAATTTTGAAGGAGCCTCAGAGATTATCTTGTCAAAACCCTTCATCTCAAAATTGTATATTCTTTGCAGAGATGGAAAATACGTTAATATTGTGCTTGTCACTTAGCAAGTGCTCAGTAAGTGTTAAATTATTAGTAGTACATGTCTCTAGACCCCTAGGGTAGTGTTCAGTAGACTGTTGATAACTTGTTTGCTATACTTAGTATTACCTTCCCAAACAGGTGAGAGGTCCGGAGTGCTAACCAGATGTCTAATTCAAAGTAACACCTGATGGTCTGAAGACCTGTGTCAACTGAACAATGAGTTCCCTGCCAGGAAGGCGGAACTCGGAGTACTAGGTATCACCCATTACTAAACACTGGAATAAGAACATGAGTCTTGAGGAAACTGCAAGAAGTAATGCAAAGAATGTGTCTCACAAAAAACTGTAGGAAACCTCATTTGTATATGTTGGAGTGGAGCCTCGGTAATTTATAAATTAGAAGGAAACACTCTGTTAATTATATTCCTGGGAGAAATTAAGCATGGAGTAGCCCTGTGGGCAGATGAAGGTTGAATGGGCTTTAACAATGTTCCCATTAAAACTCAGCAGTGCCGTCAGGCAGTGGCTGAAAAAACATCCTTGATGCCTTTCAGTGGGAGGAATTTTCTGCTAAGTCTTTATTTCTTTACAAGGGTTAGAAATAAACAGTGCACAATTCTGAGGCAGGTGGAGCTGTAGAAGATGTACTGGGTAAAAACATGTATCTGCAAGGGAAAACTTTTTGTGGAAACAAATATACCCATGTGAAAAAACAAGATAAATTAAATAATCCCAGAAGTTAGGGTACAGATTCTGTTGCCAGACAGCTTGTGTTTGATTCCTGGCTCTGCTAGTTACAAATTGTGGGTGCTTGGCCAGGTGACTGAAATTCCCTATCCCTCAATTTACCTGTTTTAAAATGCAAATGATGATAATAGTACATACCTTACAAAGTTGTGCAAAGAATTAAATTAATACTTCAACAATACATTGAAAACAGTGCCTGGCTTATAAGAAAGTCCCTGTAGATGTCACTTTTGTTATTAAAATGTTATTTATTTTTACTATGACTTTTTTATAAAATGGATAACATACATCTTGCCTTCTTGAACAGAGGATCTGGAATTTTAATAAGTGCCTACTATATGTCTGTCATTGTCCTAGTGGCTGAGTATACAGCCGTAAATCAAGGAGACATGGTTTCTGAATTCCTAATCTAAACTTTCCTTACAGGCTTGAGTTCACTATTTTGAATATTAGTTAATGTTTTATACAGAGATACCCCTGAGAAATAATGAACCCTTTAAAAATGGTTTTGTTTTAAAATCATTATCTGCATATTTTATGGAAATTATTTCTCTATTTTAAAGTAGTATTATTAAACTATGTAGGAAAAAAAATAATTGTCTACAAATCAATGTTAACTTTCTGTTGTTTGTAGTTCAGATCTTAAACTGTTACCTACCACAGTGCCATTAATTTCAGCTTCTCTGTTAAAAGCAGTCAGGATAATTTAGTAAAAGTAATCATTCTTGTGAGAAAAATGTGTATAGTAGATTTATATCACTAGTGACATGCTTTGAGAATAAAATTCTCCATTATGGTACTTCCTTTAAAAGGCAGAATATTTTGGTAGGTACCTGAAAATCCATTGGTATTATATGTTTTCTTTTCATAAACAATGAGTACATGCTTTTGCCAAAGATTTTTATTAGGAGAGAGCTGTTGGATAAGACAATCTTGTGAAGCAGATGAAAAGTCAGCCTGGAAGAAAAATATAATTATACCTTAGTGTACACTTTAATTTAAAAAATGAGTTAGCCCTCACATAAAATGAGCACTACTGCTGTCCAGTATCAATGTTTGTGGTCTCTTAGGAGTGGATTTTGCTGCAGGTGTTTCACATAACTCAGGAATCTACATGTAAACTAGTATATTGATTTATAAGAGTCTTTAGAGGCTTGATGTAAGACAGTGAAAATAGTTTATAAGAAAAGAACATAGGACCACTATATCTTGTTTTCTGGGGCCTTTGTGGCAGTGTTATTGAAGTTAGATTGATATCAAAGTCCATTTGACCAGTCTTTAAAATCTCAAGAGGAAAGGCCTACAACTAGAAATATGCATAAATTAAGGTATACAACTATAATCTTTTTTTAAAAGTATGTTTAGATACTCAGAATGTAGATTCCATTGGTAGTTAATAAACCAAGCACTTTATAGCATATATTCTTCATTCCAATAAAAAGAACAGTGCCTTACATTTTGTCAGTCTTGGTTATGGACAGCAAACGGAGTCATTTCTTAAATTTTGAGAAAGGTTTGTTTATTTTACCTCCTATGTGAGTGGCATGTATGTTGTTTGTTGGGCATTTCTGCTGGCAGTGTTGAAACTAAGAATGAGCATTTTGACAGCACATGATAAGTAGGTCATTCTGGACTTCAGTGACTAAGAGCATCCTTCATTTTGAATATGGAATTCAATATTTGGAAGCATTCTAGTTGTTGACTCATTAAAACATTTGTTCTGAAGCACTTGACATTAGATTGCTTTTAGGAAACGCAACTGATTCAAACCTCCGTCATTTGTAATGATAATAATAGTTCTTCAGAGTTGATCAAGTGCTTTCATAGCTATTATTGCATTTTATTCTTACAACCCTGTGGAGTCGATAGCACAGGTCTCATTACTCCCCTTTTAATATGAGAGCCTTGCTTTGTGCTCCACTGGGACATCTGATTGTTGTTTTAATACTGACATTTCTGCTGACTCTGTAGGCTTGAAGATAATTCATTTTTTAATCATCTTATGATCATATGCGTTCTTTTATATCTTTTAAATAACAATATGAACACTTCAAGTAGTTCTCCTTTTTATTATGGTCAGTGAACTTTTAAAAATGAATAGCATGGATAAGGTTCTATCCTGCAGTTTATCAATGGGGATTACTATGAGCTCTTATTAGCTCTCTCAGTAATAAAATTTAGACTAGTAATTGGAATCAGTGATATTAAAATTCACACATAGTATCAAATTACTTTGCAACATACCTGGTAAGCTGAGAAACTTTTTTGAAATCTGAAATTGTCTTTGAATCACTAAGTGAGCACCAGAATAAATAGCACTACCCCCACCCCCTACCCTATAGGGTTATCTATAAATTGAAAGCACAGACGTTGAAGACACTAAAACACTATAGTATATGCCAACTTTCCCTTCCCTTGCCAGAGAATCTAATCTTTCTGGAAATCATGAAACATTAAAAAACTAAATCTAAACTCAAAACCTTTTTTAAAAAAGATAAAGTATGTGATGTGAAGCCGGGAGCCCATCCCAGCCTACCGACATCACGGCATTGCCCATGCAAGGTGCATAAACCTCTGCTGGAATGGGAGATGGAGAGGGCAAGAAAGGATGAGAGCCGCTGTTTTCTTCGAAGCTCTGAGTTATTTTGTTGGGAAACACGATGTATAATTTGTTTTGCAAATAAAAACATCATACGTGGTATATTTAGAGAGCTAAAAAACAAACAAACAAGAAATGACTAGAAAAATATTTGAAGCACAACTATTTCATCCTTGAATTATTTGGGGAAAGAGCCAGATGATCTTCCCACCTCCCCCCCCCCCCCCCCACCGCCAAGTTGCTCAAGTGGCTTTTCTCCCCTTCTTACAGTCCTCTTGCCTTCTTTTCTGTGATGTATTCAGAGCCAACTTCTGATCGCTATTTCTTTTACTGTCTCTGTAAATAGTAAAAGTCACATCAATGAAAAGGAATTTTGTAAAAATTTCCTTCGTGAAATCAGTTTAGGGTGAGCTGCATTCTTGTGCCCCTCCAGCTCCAGTGGAATCACAATGCCATTAGCTAGTAATGAAGGGCTTTGTGGCTTTCTGCAGTTGAAAAAATATCTGACACTACACCTTCCAAATATATTTGATTAAGGACAAATTTTTGGCCCTGGGAACATAAGTTGGGGAAATTTCAGTTTATTAATTATCTTTTGGTGTGCAACAAATTACCACAGATTTGGCAGTTCAAAACAGCACACATTTATTATCCCATAGTTTGAGTAGACCTGAAATCTGGGAGTGGATTAGCTCAGGCTCTGCTTCAAGATCTCTCACGAGGTTGCATCAAGATGTCAGCCCAGTCTTGTCCTCTCATCTCATCTGAAGGCGTAACTGAAGAATGTGCCTCCAGGCTCACGTGGTTGTTGGTAGAACTCATTTGCTTGTCATGTGGACCTCTCCAGCATGGTTCTGGCTTCATTAAATCATACCAGCCAAGAAGGCAGGAAAGAGAGTCTGCAGCAGGATGGAAGTTAAGATCTTATATAACCTCAACACAGCAATGATATCCCATCACTTTTGTGTGTTCTATTGGTTAGAAGCAAGTAACAGGTCCCACCCACACTCTAGGGGAGGAGATTACACAAAAGCATGGATACCCATCTGGGGGGTTGTCATGGGAACCACCTTAGAGTCTGCCAGCCACTGTGAGTGTAAAAATTGCTGTGCAATTATCTCAGGGTGATCATATTGTGTGATATGATATTCCATAAAGAATAAGAGTTAAATGAGCATCCATTCCATGTCAAGCACTATGCTAGGGTGTCAAGGTTCATAAAGGGTATTGATGACGATGATGACGCTTAGTAAGCTTTATTGACACTACTGTCAGACACTGGATTGGACACTGTGCTTCTCATCCCTCACTTCATCCTCTCACAAACCTCCTCTTTCAGATAATGAAATAGAGGGTTGAGAAGTTAAGCAAGCGGCTCACTAAAGAAACAGACCATTTATACTACAAATTATAGTATTTGGTGACCAGTGATGTCTCTGTACAGAATGGGACCCCAGAAAAGGACACCATACTTTTTGCCTGGGAGATTCAGAGGGGAAGACCTAAAGAAGTCTTTCAGAGGATGAGTGCGATATTATGGGGCAAGGTCAGGGGCCTGGTATGAGTAAAGGCAGGTAGGCTTAGGAATGGTAATATTTCATGATCCCTCTACTTGTAACATGCCAGAGGACAAAGCTTTTAGAGTTTGTCAAGAGAAGTGATGTTGGTGAACATATGGGCAGCAAAGCAAAAAAGTAACTTAAATGTCGATTAAGTGGTGACAACAGCCACCGACGACAACTATTTGGTTACAGTTATTACTATTTATTTATCCTCAACCTCTTTCCAAAATAACTGTGAAGCAGCTGCTGATCTGATGGTCCACTTGCTCTAGTCCTGTATAGCCTGCAGGCTACTAGGCAGGTTTGTTTCCACCTACGACTCTCTCCCCCTTCCCCTGCCCCCCATTGCAGTCTCTCCACCTCTCCACCTTCCATCAAGAGCATTCAGAGAGAAGCCAGTGCTGGGGAGGCCCGGTGACTAGAAGGCTAGAGCAGGAGAGGGTTTCAGAACTCATTTTTCTGGCCTCCGATCAGCTAGAACCTGCTGCCAGTCAGGCAGATCCTGGGCCAGGTCCAATTCCTGCCCAGATAAACCCACAGGGCTGAGGCAGGGCGAAGAGCCAGGTGCCTGCAACCTGTAGTTTGCCGTGCACAGAGCCAGTTGGCAGATCTGGGAAGGCTGAGGCTGAGAGAGTAAGTCCTAGTCCAGTTTACCAGTCCCCTGGCGGAAGAACGAAAGCCAAAGCTTGCAGCAGAGTGGGCTGAAAAACTAGGAAATGAGTGTCTTATCTGGAAGTCTTTCCTTGGGGCAGAGACAGTAGCAAAGAGGCTGGCTCATTTAGCAGTGAATTTTAGTGAAACAACACGGTACTAGGAGACAGGTATCTTTGTCAGTAATTAGCTGTTTGATTTTGGGGAAATCACTTAAATGATTAATTTAATTTTCTCTAAAATTAAAAAAAAAAACACACACCCTAAGCTTTAAGTTCTTCTGTTCTAAATTTCAATTTATTCTCTTATATAAATTTATTACATTCTCTATCATATGTTTATGGAGTTTGCAGTGATTTTCTTAAAAATACTTTGGCCAACTTCAAAGTAAACTTCTGCTTGTCCGTGAAAAATTAATGAAACCCAACAAATATAAAATTTTGGGGGCCGGCTTGATAGCCCAGTGGATAGGGCGTCGGCATACCACATGGGAGGCCCTGGGTTCGATTCCCGGGGACCTCTCCTAGCGGGCAGACCGCCTTGAGAATGGCAAGCCGCCGTGGGCAGGGCAAGAAGCTGCCATGGACATGGCAAGAGCCGCCACGGGCAGGGCAGGTCGCCCGCGGATGGAGCGCAGCCAGCCACCCGCGAACTGAAAGCCAGCCGTGAACCGACGCAGAGACCGCCCACAAGCGGGGAAAGCCGCGCCTGCGCAGTGTCCACTCTCGGCGCGTCGCCGCAGCGGGGGGAAGGGGAGATATGTAATAAAATAAATAAATCTTAAAAAAAATAATAATAATAAAATAAAATAAAATTTTGGTGATTTCCAGACTTACATGGAATGGAAATTTTAAATGGTTTTTTTTTTTTTTTTTTTTTTTAAAGATTTATTTATTTTATTACATATCTCCCC
>PVKH010006960.1:0-20615 GCA_004027955.1 Chaetophractus vellerosus | reverse complement strand
AAAGGACAAGCTGGGAAATTCTCTCCGAATGTTGAAATCAGTTCCCTTTTATAAGCAGTCAACTGAATGGATAACAGCGTCATCCATTCTTCATCCAATCTTGCTGATTGATGCAGATGCTATTAGCCCCAGGCTTGCTGGACCCAACAGCTGGGCACAATTACCTGGCCGAGTTGACACATTAGCCTAGCCATCACACTACCAAACACCAATTAGCAATACAACTGGAAAAAGACCTTGAATAAAAGGGGGAAACAGTAAAGACAAATGAGTTCATATGGCTAAGAGAATTCAATGTGACAGCCATGTGCCTGCTAGGCCCTAAGCCTCAGCGCAGTTGCAACACCGACTCTCTAGTTCATTGGACTCACCCAGGACAATTAACAAGGAAGTGAGGCTGGACAACCACCACACCAAGGAAATGAGAGAGCCTACAACTGCAAGCAAGAGAGTCCCATCCATCAGCCAGATGGGATCAAAGTCCCCTCTCAATTAGAGGTGGAGTGGGCATCACCATCCAGGAATCCTCAGGAATGGGGAATAAAATATGGACTAGAGTGGACTTACTGGCATTCTACAATAGACTTATTGGGATTCTAGAAATGGAAGAAATTATATCATTGATGTGGAGACAGTGGCCACTGGAGGTGCTGAAGGCAGGGAAAGGGAAAAAGAAATGCAATGTAGGGGCACTTTTGGGACTAGGAACTGTCCTGAATGACGCTGCCAGTATTGATACAGGCCATTATATATCCTGCCATAGCCTACAGAATTGAGTGGGAGAGAGTGTAAACTACAAATTAAACTATAGTTTATCTGTATTAGTCAGCTAAAGGGGTGCCTTCGCAATATACCAATCATTGGTTGGCTTTTATAAAGGGTATTTATTTGGGGTAGACGCTTACAGTTACCAGGCCACAAAGCATAAGTTCTTCCTCACCAAAGTCCATTGGCACGTGTTGGAGCAAGACAGCTGCTGACATTTGCCAGGGTTCAGGCTTCTTGATTTCCCTGGGCCATTTTTCTCTCCAGGCTTAGTTCCTCTGGTTCCTCCACAAGGTCAGCTGTAGACTATCAGGCACACGGCTCACTTTTCTACTCCTGGGGTGTTCTCTCCAACATCAGAACTGCTTCTCAAAAACTGCTTCTCAAATCTGCTCCCTCTGTCTTTTGCCTTGCCTTTTATACTTGAGACCACACCCACTGAGGGGCAGAGCTCAATGACCTACTGACGTGGCACAATTAATGCCCTAATTATAACCTAATCATGCCCAGATTAACATATCAGTTTACAAGTATGATTCAATTTATATTTTTGGAATTCATAATTAGATAAAACTGTCAAACCATTACACCATCCTTAGTGGCAATACTCCAAAATGTGTTCATCAATTGCAATCAATGTATCACACTAATGAAAGAAGTTGTTAATGTGGAGAAAAGTGCAAGGTGTGAGGAGTGGGGCATATGGAAATCCCTTATATTTTTTTATGTAACATTTTATGAAATCTAAGTATCTTTTAGAAAAAATAAAAAATAAATTAAAAAAAAAACTTATCTAGTTCATGAGTGTTCATGTTAATGTCCATTCAGTCACATTCTGTCTTCACAAACTTGACAAATATAACAAAATCTTTCTTAAAGTATGCCCTGGTAGAAACACTGGCACACAAAAATCTCTGAATACCAAGTTTTTTCTGAACTCTCAAGGAGTACTGGGTAAAATATATTATAATGTATGCCAAGATTCCTTTGAGTTCTCTTGAATAAAAAGGAACTCTAGGGAACCGGCTGTGGCTCAATTGGTTGGACTCTGATTTGGTTCCTGGGGCCTCCTGGTGAAGGCAAGCCGCCACGCAGTGAGAAGACGCAGCAGAGGGAGACAAGCAGACACAGAAAAACGCAAAGCAAACGAACACAGCAAGCACAAGCAGCAAGGGGGAAATATATAAATAAATAAAAATAAATCTTTAAAAAAAAAAAAGGAGCTCTAATTACATATGAGACCTAAAGGAAACAAATGTTATCCAAGAATTACTTTTTTTCAGATTTTTATTTTATTTATTTATCCCTACCCCTACCCACCTTGTCTTACTGTCTGCTCTCTGTGTCTGCTCATCTTCTCTTTAGGAGGCACCGAGTACCAAGGCTGAGAACTCCTATGTGGGAGGGAGGCACTCAAACACTTGAGCCACCTCCACTCCCTGCTTTGTTGTGTCTTTCATTGTGTTTCTTCTTTGTGTCTCCTCCTTGCATCATCTTGTTGCATCAGCTCACTGTGCCAGCTTGCTGTCTGGCTCATCTTCTTCAGGAGGCACCAGGAACCGAACCCAGGATCTTCCATGTGGTAGATGGGAGCTCAATCACTTGAGCCACATCCATTTCCCAGAGTTACTTTTTAAATTCTGAATGTGGTTGCATTTTTTAACTGTTCATTGTACTCCATTTACCCTTGTCATGGTCTTCACTAATTGCCATATGAACTCAGAAAAAAAACCCAGCATTTAGTAAGTATTTATTCAGTCATATATATCTTACATCATGTTATATTGTTTCACTAGATCACATACTCATAAAATACTGGTTAATGAGATAATCAGTTGCACAAATACATTACAAAATTAATTCCTTTTCTGTATTCTAAAGATAAGGAGTATGAGCAACATGTATTTGTTATGATCCAAATTTAAATATATTTTGCTTTAAAAACTAGGCCTTCCCTACTGTTTGTGCTCTATAATATAACATCTCTTGATTACTCTGACAGAGTTCCAGTCACAGGTTGTGAGTCAGAAAGAGGATTTTCAATGTCCAGCAGCTAAATGTGTCAGCCATGACATTTCTCAAAGTTCTATTTTTATATACAGAGAGAAGAAAAAATCACTTCTTTGTATCTGTCCTTTACAAAATTCTCAGTTTAATTCCAGCTTTAGATATATACAATAGTGAATGCATTCTTAGTTAACATGACAAGCAACTGACATTTTTAAACTGGAATAATGCATTTAATGAAAAAATAATCTACAAAAGTTTGTCCTTTCTGCATTCCTATTCTCTCTTTCAGTCATAAAGCATTTTAAAATGCAGCTGAAATAATACAAAATGCAATTCAAATTTCACCATTGTCCTAATCTGTTTTTGCCTCTATTCATACATAGCTTATCTATAAATGTTGAAAAGTAACTTCCTTGAGTTCTAATATGTGAATTAAGAGTCAGTATTGTTTGGAAGTTCCTTTTAATTGGCCTACAGAGAGGTTTTCTGTATATATTATAATGATTGTATGTCTGAATTATAAAGAACCTATCTTTAAACTTTCTTTGTGTTTAAATATATATTAGAGGCAAAACATTTTAATATTTCTCAGGGTAGGTTTTATTGCTAAAATTATTGGTTTGGCAATCTTGGCATAAATGGAAATTTCTGATTGGCTGTCATAGCAATATCAGTGAAGTCCAGGAAGTGTATAGCTCTTGCTGTTTTCCTTATTTTTATTTATAAATTCTGTTTCATAACAGCAGTAAGATGCTTCAGGCCTTGCTGTTCTGGGGGATTATTGCAATTGTCAGGTGGTAAAAATCACTGGCCCCCTTGTCTTGTGTCTCAGAAACCTATTAGAGGCCATGTAATCACTGAGAAATGCAATTCCTGGAATTTCTTAATGCTTTATTATGACATCTAACTTTTAAAATAAATGATTTATTTTGAGGATTTGAGATGTCATAATAGTATCCAACAAGTAGCTAAAAAATAGAGAAGAAATCAAAACCTAGATCACAGAAGCAGAGAAAAATGGCCAAACAGTGGCTATCTTATAATAAGTTCTAAAGATATAAAAATCTATAATTACATATATCTCATACTAAAATT
The DNA here is from genome assembly GCA_004027955.1 of Chaetophractus vellerosus. Classification (NCBI taxonomy): domain Eukaryota; kingdom Metazoa; phylum Chordata; class Mammalia; order Cingulata; family Chlamyphoridae; genus Chaetophractus; species Chaetophractus vellerosus. The sequence goes on along the minus strand of PVKH010006960.1, from coordinate 16,745 downwards.
GAGGGGCTGGGCTATGATTAGTCAATGTATGTGTATATTATTATAATGGTCTTACCATAATATTCCAAGTTTAATGACCATGAATAGGTTTATACAACAAAACACACTTAATATATATTGCATGTAGAAATGCAGGCCTGTCTTTTAAGAAAATTTAATTTCTTTACATTGAAAAAAAGGTTACATACTGACTTCTTCAGTTTAAAAAAATCATACTTGATATAATTAACATAGTATTTACTAATATCCAAAAATATTAAAAAGTATACTCTTGAAAGGTGTACTCACTGATTTTTTTTAAAAAATTGAAGTATAAAATCCAGGCTCAAATTTTAAAGCAAAGTGTAAAGATTTAAATTTGCAGATTAAATTTCTAATTTTAAATAATTATGTGGAAATAAATTTCTGTAGATTAACAATTGTTCTAAATAACAATGTAAACTGAAGGAGACCAAATTATCTTTTCATGAAAGAATACCAAAGTTTTTCTTGGAAAAGGGCCAGTTTTATGTAGGCGGTATTTATGGCCTGGGGAGTTACTGTAGCAATTGAAAAAGATGAATAATTTGCACATGTGAGAGTCTTGGACAGCAGGATACAGCTGTAAAGAATTAACCCCTCTTGAGAGATGTAAAAATACTGAGCAGCTGAGAGGAGACCTGTTGGGAAGGACTAAAAACTATTCAGGCTACAGATGTCCTCAAAGAGGAGCAGAGAAAGTACATTTGGGAACTGACAAGCTTCTGTCTTTGCTTATAAATGGATAGATAACTCTAAAAAAATTTAAAGACAAAAAGAGCCAATTAAAAAATATTATTGCAATATTAAGTAAGCACTATAATACATTGTTTAAAGAAATCTGCCCTATAACATTTGGCTCATAGGATTATTAAAAATGGAAGAAGGGATGTTAAAGGAGGAAGGGATGTACATCTACGCAATGTCCTATGCCTCTATCATTCCTAAGTGCTTTATATTGACTGACAGAAGACTCGTCATTTTCCAGAATACACAGACTTAGCTAAAAAAAAAAAAAAAAAAAAAAAAAAAACCAAAGAATATTTATCAATGGATAAATGAGAGTACCAAATTCCACTTAACTGCAAGTGGTAGATGATTTTTGCTTCATGGGAGGAAAGGGTGGATGTTATGCTTCAATGAAAGGAAACCAAGGTACCGTTTTAAAGAATTTTAAAAACAGGTTTAGAGTGAAATTATTACTGGAAACATTTTTTTTAATGTTCTTAAAGTAAACATTCAACATTCCAATTTCCTCTGAGCCTGCATCAGAGATGCAAAAAAATTCACACCTGAATGAATGCCTAATTCAGAACTACATCATTTCCATCAAAATAATAATCATTTCCATCAAAAAGGGAATATGTGGTTGTATAGTTTGGTGTTTTCTGGAATTTTCCAAATCAACAGTATAAATGGGGACTAAGACCAAAATGTTTGAAAGGTTTTAAAATATGACCATCTGTCCCACCTCACAAGCACATCCTTAGCCATGTCTGTGGTTTTTTTTTTCAAAGCTTTCTAAATAGTGTTAAGCACCTTGCAGTTGACATCATCATGATGAAAGGGTATACATATCAGTTTTAAGTATGTTTCAAACTTGGTCCTTAGCAGTAGAACCTTTAAAAGCAAAGAAATAAAATCTTATGTGTCAACCGCATATAAAAGAGATAAAAGTAGAACCGCTCTTTTGGGAAAGGGTAAGCACAGAATCTACTCTTGAGCTTGCCTCCTGAGACTCCTCCAGAGGTCCTTTGACATCTCTTGAGACACGATGAAAACAACTACATTATGTTTTTCCATATATATTTTATACAAATGTTATGTATTCTTCTACACATGTGATTTTTATAACCATGTGAGTTATAAAAAAAGAGGTATTACTTCACAATAAAGATAAAAGAAACTGAGAGGCTTGGAGATGTGAAATGAATTGCCCAAGGTCATATGGCTCAGTCTGATACCAATGACTTCTGATACCCAGTCCAGAGGCCTTTTCTCTATACCACTCTGGCTCTATTTGGCATTTAAAATTGCTTATAAACTTAAAACTAACTATTATATATTTAGCTCTCTTCTTACCTAGGAATGGAGAGAAGAGTGAAGGACCCCCTTTACTCACTGTTTTCCTCAAGAATTCTTTTCTAAAATCTTCCCCTGGCAAGTACCTCATCAGGGAGTCTTCTTTTAACATTGTCCCCCTCTACAATAGAAACAACAAACAAATAAATAAATAAATATGAGAAAAAATATATATATGAGAGACAGAGAATAGGAAGAGAGTAATCAGTCAGGAAAATCTGTCCCAAAATGATAGTGATTTCTAGCTATCCTTCCTTTGGTGAACAATTTGTAGACTGAAATAGAGAGGTATCAATAATTTAAATTCTTCATATATTATATGATTGGAAATTCTTACCCAGGGTTTTATAATAACTATTTATTTTTACTTAAGTATTCTTATCATACCCTATTTCAGGTGGTAAAGGCAATAGGCAAATAGCTTTCTATGGTCACTTAGGCAAAGAAACAGCTAAACAATGATAGCAATTTACAAGGCCAATCTATAGTATATTTGCAAATTATTTCTAGTAATTTTTCTCCACTGAAAACACAACCAAGCACATGGAAGCATTTGTCAAGCACTGTTAGTTAATAGTAACTGTAATAAAAAAGACATAGAATGCTCATGAGTAAATTAACCTAATGATTTAACACAATCCTATGTTTAATTAACAAAATGTTTTGCATATCAACTCTTTCTATTATCTGAAACAGTATTTTATCATATAAGATAGAATAATAAGAGTTGACATTTATATGATATTCTTTATCATCATGGTTTTTTACACTATTTATGTAATACAAAGGTTCTGTACAAAGTAGGTAAAATCTATTATCCCATTTTAAAATTATGGTAATAGACATAGTAGTTAAGTAATGTTCCTGGAGTCATATTCAAATTAGTGGCATGCTGAAATTGGAGCAGAGAATTTTTTTCTAGTTAGGTTCCTAAACTTCTTTGTTACCTTGAAATTATTTTACAATCACAAATGTTTTCTCTTGCCCAGGTCATTGTTTACTGAATACCTACTATGTGCCCGGAACTTTTATATACTTATCTCATGTAATCCTCACAAACTACCCTGTTAAGAAATGATGATAAGTGAGTCTATCGATGTTCAGAGATGTTAAATAATTTGCCAGGCTTAAACACGATTGAATCAAGATTCTAGCATCAAATCCAGAAACCTTCTTTCACTACCATGCCTCAATTTCTACAATTCCTCGGCTAAAAGAAAAAAGCAAACACTTCTGCAACCAGCAACGTATAAGAATAACCCACAGAGGCCAACACGTCCCAACCCAATCTAATAATAATTTTTAAATGAAAAAAGCCACACACACACACAAAACAAACAGAAAGTCTAAATAAGCTGCAAATAAGTTACTAGAAAAAAATGATTACACGGATATTAAGAACAATTCATTTCAAAGCAGGGGTCGAAATTTAGCAAATATATATTGGCCCCTTACTATGTCAGGCATTTGCTAAGTTCCTGGCCTCATGGAGCTTACCTTGTAGAAAAAGTTGGTGTAGAAGTAAGGATGAGCAAGACAAAGAAAAGAGTAAGTGAAAATTAAATATACACAAGGCAGTAAGAAAGGAGAACAGAGTAGGTAAAGGAAAGTTCCATTATATCACGTTCTGCAGTGATTCTCCAAATATTTCCATTCATTAATGCACTGAAAACTTGTTCATTTTTATTAATGTATATTAAGTTACATTTTCAGGCATGGTGGTTTTATCTCTTTTTTCAAATTAGAAAAATATTTGGCTAATCTGCCGTATCAAAGACGACCCATTACTTTTGAAAATAGGCATTTTCTTTTATGTTCTCTGATTGGTTCATCTCTTAACGGGAAGTCCCGCCCTCTACAGGAAAAGTTGGAGGCCGAACTAAAGGTGAGGCCTTTGAGGTACAGGGATCAAAAGTGACTGAATTGTAGTTATGTCTGCTTGATAGTCTTAAATAAATAAATAAATAAATAAATAAATAAATAAATAAATAAATAAATAAATAAATAAATAAATAAATAGTGTAGTTATTGTGACAGTTTCTTTAGAGTGGTGGTTGGGCGGTTTAGAGGAAGAGAAATCCCTCGACTACCTTCCACTCAAGGAGTGCATGTGTTAGCCCAGCAGAGCGAGTTCCTGAAGGATGGCAGCACGGGCATGCAGGGCATAACACTCTTAGAACTAGATGGATGAATTGCGTCTGCTACCTTCGCAGTGTGAAGTACGGTATGGTAGAGGCTTGTTTTTTATAGTGTTAAAGCAATATGCTCAGATTTTAGCTGTCTCTTAATAGTTACTTGGCTTGGCTGAAGTAGTCCCAAGGTAAACACATTAGCTCTCCTAAAAAAGAGAAAGACTCCGAAGCATTTACCTACAATACCCTCTTCAGTTAAGCACTTCCTGAGGAGAATCCAGAGGTCTGTTTATTTTTCAACTAACAAAGGATGAAGGGGACTCTGGCATTTTTGCTTGGGAAAAATCTTTGGATACTTTTGAATACTTTTTTTTTTTTTTAATTGGGGTTTGGAGAGAGACTTAAGTTCAACTCAGTAACACCCCTTTTCCCGTAAGGCTGTATTACTGCTAAAGAAAGACTAAGTTGCTTACTCCTAGCTCCTAGGCGCCTTAGGGGTGGCTGTTGTTAGAATCCCCTGGAGATAATGATTCTTCTGGGTCAGTCTGAAGAAACAGTTCTGCAACAATGGCAATTCCCAGGGTGACACTCCCCAGGGGGCCTAGATTCAGCTGTCAGTCACCTTCAGCCCAGAGCCATCAAAATCATTTACACAAAAGCTGGTTATCACAAACCTTTTGAAAAGCTAAGTGAAAAGATTCCCATCCTTGACTCTTTTTTCTTTTATTCCCTTTTTTCTACCTTTCTATCTTTCCTTTTTTTTTTTTTTTTCCCTAACTGCCTCTGGGAACTTCTGTTGCTTTTTTTACCTCCTCATCCTACACTGTTATAATATTAAAGATTGAACATAAACTTGAACATCTCTCTCAAAACATACAGAGCTAAATATCTTGTATTTGATTCTAATAAATACTCTCGACTCCTAAAGGATAGGATTTTCTGGTTGGAGGATTGTTTCATCTCTTAATGTTCAGAAATTTAAGGTCTTGTAGTATTTACCTATTTCATTGACAGACATTTGTCTATACATAGACATTTTCATGTCCCTTCCTATCACAAGTATACCTTTTTGTCTTTTTTTTTTAACATTTTAATCCTAATAATAAGAATAACTTAAAAGCCTGACTTTACAAATGTGAAAAATCATTTTATTATCTAAATATTACTGAATTTCCAATATAGCAATGCTTTCACTGAATTCCATAACTTTTGTAATTATAAGAAACTAATTTTCTTTCACTGAAAAAAGGAGAAATTCTGCTCTTCTCTGTGCAGTGATATTATAAAATACCATTGAGTTTATCAAATTGAAAGAGATTTTTTTTAAAGGCAGTTTCAATTAGTGAAAAGTCTGAATAAAATTTTCTACTAATATGTAAGTTTATTTCTTTGATGTGCGTGTGGTTCGTAAAATTAGACAAAACATTGCCTGTAATACTACAGCTTGGTTGACTAACAGGTGTATATTCAACATTTAATTTTAAACGCATATTTGATGTTAGACTTTATGATTAGGAATTCATATAAAATTCTGATAACATTTTTCCAGGTCTAGAAGAATTTTACTGAGGGATAATATTTGGCTCATACTGGGTATAGAAAATCATCTGTCCTAGTCTCTGAAATATAGGCTTATTTTCATAATCTAAGTAGAGGTTGAGATAATGACTATCAAAATCAGCCATATCATGTTACAATCATGTGTTTGAAGTACACTGACAGGAATTGGTGCTTTAATAGAGGAAAATTAGGGAAACATGAAAATTTCAGATAACAATAATTGGGGAAATGTAATAAATTGAGCATTCAAGATTATCTTTTATGTACATTTTTAAAATTCTCTATAACTAGGGAAAGATTAGAAAGACAAACAAAAAATTCCTTCTTTATTATATACATACACAGTAATTATTGATAGCCCAACTGTTGGCAAATTACAACTGAGCTGACTGCTTCTGAGGATGATTACATTTTTCTCTTTTTTCTTTTCTTTTCTTTTCTTTTCTTTCTTTCTTTCTTTCTTTCTAGGGGAATGTAGGAAGAACACATTTAGTCAAGATTATCTTCTTTAGGAAAAGGAAGTATACTTGGAATTTGGGAATTAGAGTAAGGAGAAGAACAAAGGGAGGGAAACTAGAAGAACAAAGAGAAGGAATCTAACAATGTAATGAAATTCAAAATAGCTCTATTAGATATGAAGACATGTGTTTTATAACAGTATTTAATGGAAACAAAATTAGCAATCTAAAGCATTACTTTATTTTATTGGAAATTAAAGGGCAATTTTTCTAACAACTCTCTAGGAAGTTATGGTCATCCCTTAAACCCTTACACATTATTTCAAAGCCAATGCAGTTCATAACTTATACAAACCTTCTCATGGAGTAGCTGTAAGATATTTGACCTAGTCAAAGAGTTTCCATGTCTCAGATTTTCAGTTTTAATAATGGAAGAATATCTGTCATCCATGGTTTTTGTGTTGATAATTAATGAAACAAAGTGGCTGATTTTCCTATCTGGTAGTAAACCAGGCTCTTAGAGGGGCATATTAACAATATCACAGCTGTAGCAATTCACCAAATTAGACATAAGTTGCCTGGAATGGTTTCCCATTCCCTGATTTCCAACCCTTCAATATTTGAGTTATTGATTTACTAGCAAGGAATGATCTAGTGACAGCTGGAAAATGTAAGAAAATTCTGGGAAATAGGTTGCTTTAGTTAGAAAGTCTATTTACAAAGGATTGAACATAATAGATTATTCCTAAAAATAGATGATAAAGTTGGAAACTGATGGAGAGCAGAAGAGGAAAATAGAAAATAGAAGATTATGTACATGTGTGTTTGTGTGTGTGTGTACTGGAGAATGTTTGGGGCCAGCAAGAAAGAGTAAGTGAAAATGCAGGGACATGTTAGAACCTATTTGCAGTCTCAGCTATATTGTCTCAACCTATTCTTTATAACCATTTCCAACTATCTCTTTTTTTTCCCTCACACATCAGCAACAGGATTTACTCAATGTCGTTTCCAGAACTAACACCTCAAGAAGGCAACATTTTCAGAAAGTTTTTCAGTTCTTCGATGCTGATAATTTTAGCAGCCAAAAAATAATTTCTGAAAATAATTTCAAAGATAAAGGTTTCTGAAATTCCAAGAGAGCAGTTTTTAAAACAAAACCAAGAACCAACTGTATATAGTGTTCCCACACTGACATGGAAGTATAAAATTAGTAAAATGGAGCATAGAAGCCAGAAAGCATCACTGTTTTAATCTGACCATTTTATTTTTTAATGCACATGCATTTTCTCTAAAAGTCTTGATTTTCTTTTAGTTATTCTTGAGACAGTCAAGCTGTATTTAGATTCTTTTGTAGGTGGCAAAGTTGTTTCTAGGAAAGATGGGATAAATGTTTTCTTGAGAAATTTTTCATTTTATTTATTTGGGTAGTGGAGTGCACTCCCTCCATGATTTCCATTTGCTTTTTTAAGTATTTATTCCTAGGCTCTTAAAAAATCTGGAAAGAAAAATAGGCTCGCTATAGAATATAGTTCCCAAGGATTTATTTGGGTTGAAGGTTGATACTTTTTCCATTTTAAAAGAATCAAATATATTAAAAATGAGAGAATCTGCCTTTCATTGATTGTGTCAGTGTATGTAAGTCTGTATTTGTGTACATTTGTGTTATTGTCCTTATTCCCTTATTTCCAGGGAGAGATATAGTAGAGTTTAGTCATCAAGACCATCATTATGAACCATAAAAATGGAAAAATCCTAAAAAATCTGTTAGTTAAAATTGAAAATGAAACTCAGATTGAAAAATCTTATAAATTAAGGATCATTGAGCCTGGTCCCATCTATCATAACAGCTCTCCAGAGAAAATCTAAAAGCCAGGACACACTAGGATGAGCTGTGGATGATTCAGTAGGTGGCACAATTTTCACTGAGTCAGTACTGAACTGATGCCCCAGCATGGTATGAGGGGGCACCGCACTGCTGGAGGTGTCGTCTAATGGATGAGGGTAAAACCAAGGTCCTGACCACCAGCAGTTATTAAAAATCCCATGGCACTTTTCAAAAGAGTAAAGATGATGTTAAACTCTGTGTCCTGGCTAATTTCCAAATTGGGCAATTATATTCTGCCTACTTAAAATTTCTCTGTAATTTTAGTTGGATAACATATTCTTCATCTCCTGTCCTATGCATTTACTATTTCCAGTTCAGAGTTGGATGCATTTCTGCAGTGAGAAAAGTGATGCTTCTTTGAAAAATGTCTTGCAAGGTCTGGGATCAGGGGATGAAAGGTACAACATCAATCTATCAGAACAGGTGCCATATTAGTTTGTTTCTCCTATGATTAGGCTGACTATAAGAAAATTGCCAAATAAGTGTCTTAAAATAGCATTGTCAGGTAGTCAGAGGTGCTATGCTTGCAAAGATTTTCAAGACGGGTTATTTTAATTCTATTAAGTTGTGACTAAGAAATGAGGCTTCTCTTGAAGTGAATATATTATGTAAATATTAACAATTTAAGCTTAAAATTATAGACATTTAATAGAAATAATTAAATTTTCCAGTATTAGCCTAGCAAGGCCCTTTACATTCTCTCCAAGACATTCCATTTGTTGGGGAACGCAGAAGCATTTCTTTTTTTAAAAATTAAATAAATTTCCATTTAACAAATGGAAAGCATTTCCTTTGTAAAATTAATTTTAAAAAAATTTTACCAACAGTTTGCCATTCCTACATCCCCCTTCACCTCTAATCTTTCTATGTCTGTGAATTTGCTATTTCTAGCCATCTGTTACCAGTGATATCATACAATTTTTGTCCTTATGTGCCATGCTTATTTCACAGAACATAATATTTTCAAGCGTCTTCCATGTTATAGCATGTCTCATAATTTCTTTCTTACAGCTGAATAATATTTCATTGTGTCTGTATGTACCACATTTTGTTTGTCCATTCATTTGTTGATGGACACAGGTTGTTTCCAGCTTTTGGCTATTGTGAATAATGTTGCTGTGGACTTTGGTGTACACATATCTTGTTTGTGACCCCAGTCTCACTCTCTTTGGGTGTATAGCTAGAAGAGGAGTTTCTGGGTCATATAGGTAATTCTATATTCAACTTTTTAAGAAACCACCGCATTACTTTCCACTGTGTCTGCACCATTGTACCTTCCCACCAGCAGTTCACTAGAGTTCCAGTTTCTCCACATCCAATCCAACACTTTTTATTTTCCTTTTTTCTTTTAATAATAGCCATCCTTATAGGTGTGAGGTGTTATCTCATTGTGGTTTTGATTTGTGTTTCCCTAACAACTAATGATGGTGAGCATATTTTCATGAGCTTATTGGTCATTTATATACTTAAAAGAAATGTCCTCTCAAGTCCTTTCCCATTTTTTAATTGGCTTGTTAGTATTGTTGTTGTTGTATTGTAAAAGTTCTCTCTATATGTTGGATAGTAAACCCTTATTCCATATGTGATTTGAAACTATTTTCTCTTATTCTGTAGGTTGTCTTTTGGAAAGCATTTCTTAAAAAAAAAAAAAGTTGGAAAATGATTAAAAAACAACTCAGTTTGCTCAAGAACCAAGAATTTTCCTGCAAAAACAGAGGATCAATTTCATATTCTCTTGGAGAGCCTTACCATAACTTTCATATATTACTTTCTTTGTTCAGAATCTCTCCAAGTAGTCTTAAAATGCTGTGACCTCAAAGGTGTCTATTTCTAGCAAATAATTAATTTTAATTGTATTACAAGATTTTTCATACTAACGTCCTTGAGTCATTCTGCTTTATAGATAATATTAAATTTAACCTATGCTCATTAATAACAAAGTTAATACAAGAGAATGCTTGAAAGCAAGAGAAAAACCTGACAGCACTAAGAGACAGTACTAAATACTGTGGTAAATGAACATAATCATTCTGTTTACATAAAAGTTATAGCGACTGAATAAAGAAATCACTTGAAAAGGAAATACCATCTTTAGAATTTGGACTTACCTTTAGTAGAAAATATTATGTTTTTGGTCTAGCTTTGACAACTACAGCAGACTTTATTGAATAACAGTAAGAGTTCACTTTGTAACAGAAAAAGTAGTCACTCTGATCACTTTGTCTTTTTAGTATGCAGCCCAGAGGATTCGGAAAAAGATTACATTTACCATAATTAACATATATGTAAATGGAGATCATGGCTATGAATGATAAATTTTCATAGCAATTTAAACCTTGTACAAATTAATCAAGCATACAGACACTTGATTAATGAAAGGCAGTATCACTTTAAAATGCAACATGTTAATATATATTACTGTTATCACAGATCAAAGAATCTTTAAATGTAAAACAATTAGAACAAAGTTCAATCTACATCTTTAACAAATTTAATTCCCATGTAATTATGATGGCTATTTAGGGGGAAAAAAGAGTTTTGTTCTGTTTCATATTTATTTACTAATTTTAGTGAAAAATACTGCAAATGAATTTTGGCTGTTTCATTATAGTGATTGGATTCCCCAAATATGAGGCTAGAGTATCATTGCATGATAAGATGAATGCACAAAAGCAATTAAATGCAATATATTTATCCACATGCCTTGCTAAATCTAGAAGTTTCTTCTAGTTCCTCATTTTTGGTCTGAGTGAGTTATGTTAAAGACTAACTGAATACTAAATGATTGTTCTAGACAAGAGGATGGAATAAATAACACGAAATTCTTTGTCAACCTCCTAGTAGCTATCTATACTGAAAATGGTAATAATTATTGAACATATTATATTGCCATATACTATGTTAGTATTTGACACTCTTAAAATATAATGCATTGATTTTGATTTAATTATTAAATCATTTAATCCCAATAATACTTCTATAAAGTAGAATTGCTAGCTCACACAGGCACTAAATGGTAAAGCTGGGATTTGTTCTCAGGACTTTCTCATTTCAAAGCTTGTGTTCTTAAATACTGTGCCATCTCAAAATAAAAAAAATAAATAAATACTATACTATACTGCCTTTCCATGATTGTGTAACATTGTTTATCATTTTCATTACACCTAGCTTCTAAACCAGGCCCATTAGAGCTATGGTGCAGCTGATGTTGGTACAGGACCACACTTTGAGAAACACTATTACTGCACTACAAAATCTATAAAAGGATTAAATAGCATTGCAGCATCACAAAAGAGGTCCAGTTTAGTTAGTCTCCTGGAATTGTAGTAAAATCTGCCTTTAATCCACCTCTCCTGGGGTAGATGTATGAGGAAAGTAGATGGATAGATAAAAACATCAGCAAGCCTATGCAGCCTATGTAGTCATTAAAGAAGCATTAAATTTTGGCTAAAAAAGTGCTAGAGACACAACAGTGAACAAGACTTCTGCCATTAAGGCAATCATGGTATAGTAAGGCAGGCAGAAAAGTAAACAGCCAATTATAATATAATATGATTAGTACTACCATAAGGGCAGGATGGTGTTGTGGGAGTGTGCAAGAGTGTCCCCAAGGATAAAGAAAGAATTTTAAGGACACACTAAAGCAGTTTCATACTCTTTGGTATACCTGGGCATGTTAGGAAAGTCTATACTCTAATACTGCAGTCATTAAAAGCATGGCTTTAAGGAAAAACCTTCAGGCATGCCAAGTATTGCAATGAACACAGCCATACTAAGTTGCATATCATACAGTCTTTTAATGAATATTATAGAAAGGGTTGCTGACCATTGAATTGGTTAAGATAAGAGAAAACCCCTAAATAACAGTAGTTAATACAAGTTTATTTCTCTCTTAAATTCATTAATCTAAGATGAAGGGAGTCCTGTGCTGCAATAACAGCTCTATGAAGTCCTAAAGCTTGTAAGCTCCTTTCTTCCAGCTCAATACTTTATTACTTTTAGAATGTGGTCCTCATTCTCATGGTCCATGCAGCTCTTAGAATCTAGCTTTCACATCCATGTTCCAGGTAAGAGAAAGAAAGAAGGAAGGGAAAAAAATGCTCAACTACCTCCCTTTTTAAATGAGACCATCCTAACGTATCACTGAACACTCACATGCCAGAACTAATTCAAAGTGCCATAAATTCAGCTGATGCTGGGAAGTGTACTCATTTAGATTAGTGACCAATATGCTTGCTTAAAAGACGATCCTGTAATAAAAAAAGCATGGAAGAATAGCTATTGGAAAGCAAATAGTAGACTCTGTCACAGTCATGTTTCTTAACTCACAGAGATGGTAGTCACTATTAGAGACAAATAACATATTTTTCCTGCCCCTGCCTTCCCCAGACTACTTATTCCTTTTGAGCAGCCTGAAACCTTTGCCACATTATCTGTCTAGGATGTAAGACATACATTCTCATCACTTTCTGTATCTGAGATATAGTCAGTAAACATAATATATCTCTTCCTTATAAATTAAAACTCTTGGGAATATGTGAAAGATGACATCTACTGAGCATCCTTAATATTTAAAACCCCTGTATGTTTTCTTTTCATGACTTTTGAATCTCAAATTACTGAAATTATAGTAACAGTATAGGTTTCAAGGATTTGATGATAAGATGCTTTTTATTATTCATTTATCTGTTCATTCAGCAACTATATAATGACTGCCTACCAAGTGCTAGGTTATGATCTAAGTGCTAGAAACACAGAAATGAGCAATAGAGTTGAGGCCTGTCATGGAGCTTACATTTGAAAGAGAAGAAAGACAAAAAGCAAATAAATATATAAACACTATAATTTCATATGTTTTTAAGTGCTAAAATGAAAATAAAATAGTAACTGAGAGACTACTTAGATTAGTAGTCAAGGAAAGCAACTTTCTTTTAACTGAAACCTGAATGATGCAAAGGAGCCAGCCTTGTAAATATCTGGGGACTGAGTATGATAGGAAGAGGAAACATCTAATGCAAAGGCCCGTTTTGTTATGTAAGAAATGTTTTAAAAATTCAGGCACATGATCATTAACACCCTCAAAAATCATTTAAAAATAACTGTTCATGGTGCTGTGGAAGGCATTGTAGAGCATAAACATAAAATGGTATAGAAGGCCATTAATAAAAGCTGTTAAAAATATTTTATTGTGAATTATGCTGTGAATGTTTGTCATTGGCCATCCAGTGTCAAGATGATTTTACAGTTTCAGTTACTTAATTAAGAAACGTGTTAGTCATTAGCCATATACTCATTTTGCTCTTCAACCTCTGGTACACACGTTTTAGGAAGAGTAAACTCTTTTGAGTGGGAAGGTAATACAAAATGAGAGCATGGTTCCCATTAGGTCTGTCTTTAACTGAACTTTTTATAGAATAGTCATTTGATTCCTAAGAATATCAGATATTAAATTTATATTTATATTATATTTTCTCAAAAATACAAGTGAAAATGATTATTGATGTCCTTGTGTCATGCTTTTTGCCAGGTATTATCAACTTAAGTTTCATATCTTGGCTGTTTAAAAAAGCTATCTGTTATATAAATTCATCTCTCTCAGTTCTTACTATCATTTTTTGTTGTTCTCTCTTCCACTGAAATCCCGAATTCTTTACAGAGATATAGAATAGACAGTGCTTTAGACATCATTGGAATTGGCATGTATGGTGATGGACTTAAGCAACAGAAAGCAAGTTATAATATAGTCAATATTAGTGTAAACAAACATCTTATTTAGGAAGGAGTAAAAGCCGAATGAAATGCATGTTTTAACGTGCAAAAAGGTTGCATGAAACAAATTCAGATTACCTGAATATGTGCAATTAATAATAAAACTTTTGGATAAGGGAAAAAATCCTCTATTTTACATAATTTGGTCAGTTCTTTAATGGATAAGAACAATTTTGTAAATACAGCATAAAGGCTAGCAATACATCTGTATATTTTATATTTTTTAAATATTTTACATAGCTTACATGTTTTTCTTACATATTTTTCCTCATGTGTCAAAGAGAAATTTCTAAAGCATACCTCACATCTTTTATTAAGAAATTAAAGTAACAACTTTAAGCAGCACTGGCTTAATTTAAATCCCATTTGGTAGTCCCAATATGGTTTTTATATCGCAAAAAAAGCCATCATAATTTGCATCCCATCAACTATTCCCTTAACTCTAAAGAGCTATCATGCAACTCCTAGAGTAGGTCTCCAGGGTTGAAGCCTGTTCTAGCACTCCTATGCTACATCTATTTGGTAGTAAAATCAGGGTTACTAGCCTGGTGCCCCTTACCTGGGAAATAAAACTCTGAATTAACCCTGTCTTCACTCTTCGCAGAAAACTGATAATAAATTTTGTCCTTTTCCTCTCTGCTCTTTTCAATTACTGGCATTCCAGGAGTTGTTACACTTGCCTTACCACCTCTTTCCTGGCAATGCTAGAGCTGACATGTCGTTATAATATTCCAGATATCTGCACATTATCTGGTTTGTGCAGTTTCTTTTCCATAGTGTCTGTTTGGTTAGTTAATATTTTTCACTTGTCATTCATTCTCTCACAGCACATTCCTACAGAATTTCATCTCTCTTTGCATTATTTCTAAATCTTCTCTCGTTCCTCTTTACCTCTCTCCCTGTCCACCTCTTCCCCCGGCAAATAGATTCCCTGACTCTTAGTAAGCCCCCCGTTTATTTTTTTTCCCACCTATAACTTATCTAAGAGTAACCTCTCTGACCTGACCAAAATTGTGCTAGAAAGTATAACCTTTGTAAAATATCAACAATACTAGTGACTAAGAGAAGTTTTATGGAATCAAGATTGAATAATCTAATAATATTAGGTAGCTGGTAACCTTAACATAACCGTGATTTCTTCAAGTGGCAGAGGAATCCAATGAGTGCTACTGGTTTTCATCAAAATAACATTGTAGCCATGTTTTCCAGATGCCATAAGCAATCAGCTAACAAATAGGGATTCATTACACCTATAGTTCATTACACCTTGATGACTAGGCTTTTATGTAGACACTGTAAATAAATCATTTTTTTTAAATTTCAGTACTTTTTCTCACTTTTTGGTGCCTTTAAAGCTTGTGAATAGATATTGAACAGCAAAAGCTGAAAATCATTAATTCTCTCCTATCTGACTTCTGAATAGTTGTTTTTTTTTTTTTTTACATATCCCCCCCCACACACACTTGTTCTTGCTGTGTTCTTTTTGTGTGTGTGTGTGTGTTCTTCTGTGTCTGCTTTGTCTCCTCCTGTTGTGGCGACGTGCCGAGTCAGCTCACCAGTGAGCGGCGGCCTTGCCCACTCGCGGGCATCTTGCCCCCCTGGCGGGCGATTCTGCTCTGCTCGCCAGCAGCTCCGTTCTGCTTGTGGGCAACTTGCCTTGCCTATGGCAGCTTTGCCCTGCCCGTGGCAGCTTTTTGCCCCGCCCACAGTGGCTTGCCCCCTCAAGGCGGTCTGCTGTGCTCGGAGAGGCCCCCGGGAACCGAACCCGGGGCCTCCCATGTGGTGTACTGGCACTCTATCCACTGGGCTACAGCCGGCCCCCTTGAATAATTTTTACCAGCAGGAAACCCCTCCCTCTTCTCTACTCCTGCTGTGGGTTGGAGAAGAGGAGCAAGAAGTTGAGGTATTTATTACCCTGGCTACCTCTTTATGGTGTTGCTATAGACTATATGCTTCCATCAGCCAAATGTCATAGCTCCTGTTAGGTGGCCCTCTTTACCTAGATTTCTCTCTCTTGGTTCCAGGATACACCTCTCCATTTACCCTTTCAGACCATTGGGTGGTAGCAAACTTCCTACTGTTACTTACACTAGGGCATTTCACTATCCCTTATGGTTTCCCTATACCCTGCTCACACCTTTATGAAAGATCCTTTATTAAACCCTCCTTTATTACCCTAATATTATATGCCATCTGTTTCCTGCTGGGACAGAAAATATTACAATATTCACCTGTCTCCCTCTATGATCTATTAAGAATACATACCCTACAGCTGCAGGCAGGATAATCCCATCCATCTTATCTATGACATATAAGCCCTCTCTCTTACTGGGAGGTGGAGTAGACATCACCATCTCAGACTCCTCAGGATTTGGGGAAGAGCTATGGACTAGAGTGGACTTACTGGTATTCTGTTATAGACTTTTTGTGATTCGTGCAATGGAAAAAATTACAACATTAATGTGGATCCAGTGGCCACTGGATGCTTTGGGGGCAGGGAGAGGGAAAAGCAGTTGTAATACAGGGGCTTTTTTGGGACTTGGGAATTATCCTGAGTTACATTGCAATGACAGATATAGGCCATTTTATATCATCATATAACATGCAGAACTGTGTGGGAGAGAGTGTGGTCTACAATGTGAACTGTGGTCCATGCGTATTGTCAAAGCCCCAAGATGTGTATATCTATTGCAGGTGATGTGCCACACTAATGAAAGATATTTATGTGGGAAGTTGTGGGAGATGTGGGAGGTGGGGCATAGGGGAGTCCCTATAATTTTTGTGTAACACTTATGTAATCTAAGTATCTTTAAAAATAAAATAAAATAAAATAATAATACA
>PVKH010006959.1:0-20620 GCA_004027955.1 Chaetophractus vellerosus | reverse complement strand
AAAAATCACAATAAACAAAAACTAGTATTATTCTTTCATTCCATCTCTACTAAAGTTACTGGAAATGATTTACCACTTTAGAAAAATTAAAATTCTGATATCTCTTTTGAATTTATTAATCTGTTGATTAATTTGTACAATAATTTTAATAAAATATTTACAACCTTGCACCTTTAGAATATATTAACCTTAGAATATATTAACCTTGATCTTTAGAACATATTAATCAAATCAATCTTGCTGGCTTGTTTAATAACTATTCCCTATCAAGATCCTTGAGCATATTCCCCTAAAACTACTAACTGAGTCAAAGAAAGACTTTCCTAGATTAGTCATCCAAAGGGTTGCTGATGCAAAATACCAGAAATCTGTTGGCTTTTATAAAGGGTATTTATTTCGGGTAGAAGCTTACACTTACCAGGCCATAAAGCATAAGTTACTTCCCTCACCAAAGTCTGTTGCCATGTGTTGGAGCAAGATGGCTGCCAACGTTCAGCTTTCCTTTTTCTCTTAGGGCTCCATGGTCTCAGCTTCTTCCAATATCAGTAGTAGGCTGGGATAAGTCTTGTCTCTCTCCTGGGGCTTGTTTCTCTCCAGGCTCAGCTGCTCTGCTCATTCCACAAGGCTAGGTGTAAGCCATCAGGTGAATGGTTCATCTCTGTGTCTATGGAGCTGTCTCTATTCCTCTGTGTTCTTCTCCTGTGTATTTACTTCCCTAGCTCCAGCTCAAAAATTCCAACTCCTGTGCCTTATCATCTTCCTTGGTTGGTGGGGACTTAATGTCCTACTGATGTGGCCCGATCAAAATCTTAAACATTATTTAATTAAGTAAAAATGAAACCTCTGAATCCAAAACAATCTAATATGCCCAGACCAGTTCACAAACATAATCCAATATCTATTCTTGGAATTCATAAAGAATATCAAACTGCTACACTCCACCCTCTGAATTCCAAAAAGAAATTACAACATTCCAAAAAATAAAAAAAAAACCCTTAAATCAGTACAATGCTAAATACAGAATCATATCACAATCAGTTTAAAGAAATACAGTTTGTCTTGAGGCAAAGTCCCTTCTGGCTCTAGACCACTGAAACTTACAAAACCATTAATCTACTTCCATTACACAAATGGACAGATAAAGTATAAACATTTTCATTACCATAAGGAGATTTATGATTTATGGATCCTCTGCAGTTCAGTAAGCCTGCAAGGCATACTTCATTGGATGTCAAAGTCTGAGAATCACTCTTAAGCTGACAATTTCTTCCTGATGAGGACCCACCCTTTCCACAGGCTTGCCCCGGGGCCATTTTCTTGGTTCCACCCTCATCAAGCATCTGGATGTTGGCCAAGCTCTAGATCTCACCCTCTAAGAGCATTAGAGTGACTGCCACACTTTACCCAGTCTTTGGGTTACAGTCTTAATCCCCCTAATACAGTAAAGTGAAGACAATATTCCCCCTAACCTTTGGCATACAGGCACAACCCTCTCAGAGCAATGAGTTGACTACCTGGCCTTCCCCAATCCATGGGGGACAGGCCCACCTTTCTCAGACCTATAGGGTGGTGACCTTAACCTCCCTAATCCTTGAGGAATGTATTCCACCCTCTCTGTACCCTAATTTTGCCTAGGATGGCAAAACTCTCCCCAAACATCAGGTGGGAACATCCACCCTCTTCAACTGCTGAGGCAAACTCACTCTATCTGTACACATGGGTGGGGCTCCTCTCTTGGCCCAATGCAATATCTTAATTCTAGATCTCAGCTTCCATGGTTTTCCTCTTGAAGTTGTTTGGCCCTCAATCTCTCCTTTCCATGTCCCTTTCAGTCCAAGCTGACAGTGGTTTTGTTCATACTGCTCTCTCAAAAAGCTTGTTGGTGTAGCATGGAAGAAGCAGGGGTCCAAGCCATCAGACAGTAAGAATTTCCACAAGTCTTTCTCAGATAACTGCATCTTCAATCCTGAATTACAAGTTCCAAGTTTAGTTAAGTCCTCAAATGGGGCACTACTGTCTGGAAGCTTGATTTTCAGAGGGTTGCAATTTCCAGAATCAGTTTCTGTTTCCTTTGTGCCCAACAGTTCAGTCCTCAGCTTATCTCTTTTGTCTAGCATTTTGCTATAAGCCGCAAGGAGAAGCCAAGCCACATTCTCCAAGTTTACATTGGAAATTTGTTCAGCTAAATGATCAGGCTCACCCTTTTCAAATTCAGCCTTCCATAAAACATCAGGTGTTAATCTTTCTAAGTTCTCTGCAACTTTAAAACACGGATTGCCTTTCCTCTAGTTTCCAATAATAGTTTCATCATTTACTTCTATGGCCTCATAAAAATCTTTTTAGAGTCCATATTACTATCAACAGCCTCTTCAAAACACTTTAGGTCTTTTCTCCCAAGCATCTCACAATTCCTCCAAAAAATACCCCTTCCGGCATTCTGGTAATTGCAAAAGCATGACTCCACTCTCCAGTACCAAATTCTGTATTAGTCAGCCAAAGGGGTGCTGAGGCAAAATACCAGAAATCTGTTGGCTTTTATAAAGGGTATTTATTTCGGGTAGAAGCTTACGTTTACCAGGCCATAAAGCATAAGTTACTTCCCTCACCAAAGTCTGTTGCCATGTGTTGGAGCAAGATGGCTGCCAGCATTCAGCCTTCCTCTTCCTCTTAAGGCTCCATGGTCCCAGCTTCTTTCAATATCAGTGTTAGGCTGGGATATGTCTCATCTCTCTCCCAGCCCTTGTTTCTCTCTGGGCTCAGCTGCTCTGCTCACTCCACAAGGCTAGCTGTGAACCATCAGGTGAATGGCTCATCTCTCTTCCTGGGGCCTCTGCTGTGTCTATAGAGCTGTCTCTATTCCTCTGTATACTTCTCCTGTGTGCTTAGTTCCCAGGCTCCAGCTCAAAAAATTCCAGCTAACACCTGTGCCTTCTCGTTTTCTCTGTGAGTCCCCATCTACCAATGGGGCAGGGACTGAACTTCCTACTGATGTGGCCCAAGAAAAACCTTAATCATTATTTAATCAAGTAAAAGTGAAACAATCTCTGAATCCAATACAATCTAATATACCCAGAGATCAGTTCACAAACATAATCCAATATCTATTTTTGGAATTCATAAACCATACCAATCTGATACACCCTACTAAAATCCTAATGTATAAGTGGGTATATGAGGAAAAAAAGAAATGACTCTCATAAAAACAGAAGTAAAACGTGAAGAAAGGACAAAACTCTATTCACTATTTGCTGATTAAATAGCAACTAGCAGCCATTTTATAAAAATTGACTGTTGACTTTTGCATCACGAGAAAGATCTTTTGGGCATTATGTTTTCTCTATGCTGCTTTTATTGGTCATGGTTCTAGGCTATATCTAAGGTCATAAAATGAATTCTTGTTTCAAAGCACTTGGAAATGATTTCTAGTACTGGTTTTCCAAAAGGATCATCCCTTTTGTGTTTGCTTTACTATTTGCATTGTTTAGTTCCAAAATGGATGCAGTATGATTTGCCAATCCAAATATCTAAAGCATCCCTTAGAAATGGCAAATTGTAACAAAACTTTAAAACACTAAATCAGAGGAAAAAATATTTCCATGAAGTCACTGAGAGTTGATATCTCAAAATTCAGAACAGTGGAAACCAGCCTTCTAGGGGAGACATCATTCCATAATACAAGTACAGTATCTTTTGAGCAGAATCTGAATTTCTGTATTTTGGGAGGTCAAGTTCAAGAATAAATCTATATATTGACAAAAAATCCTTAGAAAATATAAATGACAATGTGTTGTGTGGAAATAATTCTGGAATGGGATCAAGAGCACTGGCTTTTGCTCCTAGCTCTGCCACTATATAACATAAGAAGTTTTTCAAATCCCTTCACATTTCTGGTTTTCAGAGTTCAAATCTCAAAAGGTGTGAGATGGTCTATAAGTAGAAAGTTCATTATAGATATGCTGCTTTGTAATCGGTGGGCCTTTATTTGCAGACATAGGAATGGAGAATAGGAGTAAAGTGCCATTTTCCTTGACATGAAATCCAACCCCAAATCTCTTGGTATTTCTCATGAATGCTCACACGGTCTGGGAACCTGGAACATCACTGTTTATTTAGAAAACAACCTAAAATTAACCTCTCTCTAGATTCGGAATAATCTGTTATGTCTATCCACATACATTTGCCAAAGCATTCATCAAATGCCCTCAATTCTTTTTTATAGACGAGTGCTTTAATAGGAGTCAGTCAGCAAGCAGCTTGTTAAGTCATATATATTTTGAATCTTCTCTAGGAGTAGGACAGTTTCTGTTTTCTGAAAATGACACTAAAGAAATACAAGATTTAGAGTACTTACTCTTGGATTTTCCTATGAATAACTTAGAAAGAGGAACAAGAAGTGAAGGCAGTTGACTGCATGAATCTACTTATTAAAAATGTGTAACAAATCAGTGGCCACAACTGTTACTCAGGATGGTATGTCAGTGTGCCTGACCTAGAACTTTAACGTTCCCCCTTAACTGGTCTTTCCCCTGAATTCATCCAGCAAAACACCATTTTGAGCATGTTGCTTTCTGGCTTTAAAACTGTCAATGTCTTCACATAGTTTCTAATTTTTTTTTTTAGATTTATTTATTTATTTATTTTATTTATTACATCACCCCCCCCCTTCTGCTTGCTCTTGCTGTGTGTCCATTCCTGTGTTCCTCTCTGTCCGCTTTGTCTCCCCCCGTTGTGGCAACGCACTGAGACTGGTCACCGTGCAGGCGGCTTTGCCCCACTTGTGGGCGGCTTCTGCTTCCATTCACGGCCGGCTCTCAGTTCGCGGGTGGCTGGCTGTGCTCCGTTCATGGGCGACCTGCCCTGCCCGTGGCAGCTTTGCCCTGTCTGTGGCAGCTTTTTGCCCTGCCCACGGTAGCTCTGGCCCACCCATGGCGGCTTGCCCTTCTCAAGGCGGTCTGCCCGCTAGGAGAGGTCCCCGGGAACCGAACCCAGGTCCTCCCATGTGGTATACAGGCGCCCTATCCACTGGGCTATACGGCTGGCCCCCACATAGTTTCTAAATAATGGCTAAATCCATAGCTTAGAATTTAAGGTCCTCCATTCTCTGGCCTTAGCCACACTTGCATCTTTATCAAATATTCTAACACTTTCAACCCTTTTCACATAGGTCAAGTTGATCCCTCTGCATTAATCATTAGCATGTATTTGCTTACTCTCTGTTTTGCCTCAATGCATTCCCTCTCCTTCCCACCAGCAATATTCCATTCATTCTTAGAAACCCTCAAGTACTTGTTCATAATCTCTACCCTTTGATATAAAGAATTATGCTCATTATTGCCTTATCACATCATATTTTATTTCTACAGCCTGTGTGCAGATTCCCCAAAAGATTTTACTTTTCCTTGAGGGCACATTCTATTCTATATCTTGTTCATCGTTTGATTCTCATCAGCGCACAGCAGAGTTCCTTGCATAAAATTTTTAGAACTTCAATAAATTAATTGAATCAATTGCCACATCATTTTGACTATTCAAAACCATTTTAAATGTTTTTTCTTAGTGCTTACACATTACATTTCTAATTTACTCTACATTTCTTTTTCCTTTTAAGTTTAATCTAAGAGCATTTATTTGAAAATGATGACACTAGGTAATGAATGAAATTCTAAATGAATAACTACAGTTGGGGATGATGTTTGCTTTAAAATTGTTACACTTTTATCTAATGTTAGAAAATACATAAAACATTAAAAATACCTCAAGTTTTGGCACTTGTCACATTATTTCATTATCATCATCATTATAGATTTCAAAAATCCTGTTTTGTCCTATTAAATATAGCATACCATATAATTGCTTTCAAATGACCCTTGAATAACTGCCCTGGTTTGTCTTTTGTGGAACCCAGAAAATTATATTCTTAAGCTAACCCTAACCTGTGCCTGTCAATGCAGTGTAGATGGGGCCTTTTTATTAGATTCAGTTAAGGGACCTTTGATTAGGTTACTTTAGGGCCTTTGATTGGACTATGTCAGTGAGGCTTGACCCAGGCTGGGTCTCCGCCCTCTTGCTGGGGTCTTATATAGTCTGAAAACTGGAAGCAGAAACACAGAGAATGACAGCCGCCATTTTGACCCTGCCATATGAGAGAGAAGACTTCAGGAACAGCAGAGATCAGCAGCCATCTTGCCTTGGCACATGGCAGGATGCCAGGATCTGCCAGCAGACGACCTTTGGTCAGAAAGCATCTCTGATGGTGCCTGTAAGCTTTTACCCTATATTAATTCCCTTTATAAAAGCCAACACATTTCTGTGTAATTTTGCATCAACAGCTTTAGCAAACTAAGACACTGACTAGTCTCATGTGTTACACAATTAGCTCTTCCACCCCATGTTTAACATAAGAAATTCAATCTGTAAGTGGATTTCTGTGAGAGCTAAAAGGCAGTCAGGATTTAAACAACTGAAATGGGGAAGAAAAATAGCTAAAGGGAGCATGTCTCCCACCAGGTAGGCAGAGGGTAATGTACAAATGACTGACAATCCAATTAGAGAATTCTTTTTGGCAAAAATGTGTGGCAGAGTAGAAAGTTATGAACTTCATAACACACCATGACATAAATTCCCAGGGCAACCAGCGCCATTCCTTTTTCAAATATATGTATAAGAAAAGCCATGAATAATGGATTTCATATAACATCTTTGCTTTGCATTATTTAAAATATTTGTGCTGACAAAGTGATCATATTCTTTTTTCATTACAGTTTTGTGATATGGTTAATATTTTCTTCTTGTAATATTAGTATAGGAACATGATATTGGACATGTTTTAAAGCCTACAGCAGAGTGCCAAAATTTAGATAGTATTATAAGAGTTTAGAAAAAATCTATTGCAACACAGATTTTTCAAAACTATTAATATTTGTATGTTGTTTTTCCCAAAAAGAATGATTTAAAAAGTAAAAGGATACTTGCATGTTAAATTAAGTTTTAGTTAATTCTCCAAGTTAATCTCATGGCTTATTCTACATTTCACTTATCAGTAAATTCTTAGGAAAAGTCCCCTACCACCCCCTCAGCTATCTCTAACTGTGTGGAAACTCCTTTTTTTTTTTTCAGAAGAAAATAGAGTTAAAATGTGAGTGACTTAATTGTCTGAAAATATCAGACTTTCCAGCCAAAACTCATGTATTTAAACCTACATCTCAAGTAGGAAAACATCTTAAAATCAGAATGCCCATTTGGGATGTGACCTCAGAGGTTAGCAAGACTGAATTCATTATCTTATAAAGGAGGATGTGGATGCATATTGGAAATTAAACCAAGGTACCCTCACATGTTTTTTTTTCCTGCACAAATAAATTACATTTGTCAAAATGCTCATCAATTTCTAGGCACTGGGCTATGATGAGTATAAAGTAGTAAAATGAGAAAGAAGTTATCAATCTATAGATCAGTTTGAGGGATGGTTTATTTATGAGCTTACCAGAACCAAATTTACTAACAATACTTCTGGGAAGATGGAGGATTAGAGAGGCACAAGACTCACTTCTCTCCCAGAAAAATAGCTAGAGGACAGGCAAAAACTGTCCGGAAAGATGTTTTAAGGTTTAGGACACCAGGGGAAGGCTGGGCACCACCCAGAAGGGAGAAGGTAAAGAAAAGGAGACTCAGCAGGGAAGATCCATGACTAAAGTTGTCACCGCAGCCGCTGATGCCCATACCCTGCCCTCTGCCCTGAAGCAGACAGCAGTGGGTCCTCTGGTTCCTGGCTGGTGGCCATTGACTGAGGAGGTCATAGGCATCCACTTCTTCAGGAAAAGGGAGTGGGAAGGACTCAACCGATAGCCAATCTGGGTTTTGGACAGCAAAATTGGTCTGTGGCATCCCACAGTTTGCCCCCTTCCAGGCCAAGTGGGGCTGCAACATAGTTTTCCCTGGAACCTAGCAGGGAACTAAACACCCTTCTCAAACATCCTCCTTACTGACCTGGTCTGGTTGCTGAGTGGAAATTTAACTTTTTCCCGTGAAAATAGAGGGTGCGGCCAGTCAAGGGAGAAGAGCAACTTCTGAGCAAGTTTGATTTCTGAGGCTTGGCTCTGAATAGCCCTGAGGGGGAATTCTCAGAAATATTGATTCTACATCTCCTGCCCAGCTGGGGTTTCAGTGAACACTTTCACCCTAGGGTTTGAGCAGAGAGGTCAGTTGAAGAAAACCATCTACAGGCAGACCAGGAAGTGCATGCGAAGAAGCAAATAGTAAATGAATAAAAGAGGCCTTTTGGTAACTTTACTACTCCCCTAATCAAGGCCCCTAGAAACTGGTCTGCTCCCCATTACTGGGTCCATAGCCTTGGTTTGAGCAGTTAAATAAGGGCAATCCTAAAGACAACTTGAACCAAGAATCAAAGAACAGTAGTAACACACACCCATCAACACTAAATTCCTAGACAAGTGTGAGAAACTGACCATCAGTGTAAACTCATAGACATCAGAAAGAATATTACAAGCCATATCAAGAAAAAGGAAGATATGGCTCAGGGAAAAGAAAAAAATCAAAACCCCAGTCAAGACACAGGATTTGAAAAAAATAACAAGTGATTTTCATACAAATCTCCTAAATCAAATCAAGGAGTTGAAGGACAATATGTCTACAAAACAAAAGACAATGAGAAGAACCTAGGTGAACACAAAGAAAAACTAAAAACTTGAGTAGAAAAGTAGCAGAACTTATGGGAGTGAAGGTTACAATAAGTGAGATTAAAAATATGCTAGACTGTTGGGTATATGAGAGCGTTCTGTATTCTGTGTGGGACTTTGCTGTGAACTAAAACTTCTTGGAAAACAAAATGAAAAATAGTGAGACACTAGGGAATGAAAGGGGGAAGATGCCGCAGTACAGACCGGACACCAGATATTGCAGTGATGAAAGGTAAAAGGTCAAAAAATTTTTAAAAAATATTTTTCATTTTTTAAATATCCCAATCTTCATTTAATTTAATTTTTATTTTTTAAGTTTTTATGTATTTTATCTCTTACATTTAAGGTTATCATTATTATTTCATTTTCTTATTAATTGTATTCAGCTATTATAATGGTTTCATCTTTGAAGAAGCTTTGGATCACAGAAGGGTTACAACTGGGGTGGGGGAGGATCATTGGTGTGGGGTGTCAGGGATGGGGGATGCATGGGAGGAAGTTCACCTGAGCATAAATATAAGGTATATAAAAATATTCAGATGTTCATGGGGCATTGTCACAGTGGGTGGAGAATCACTCAATAAATGACAGAATACTGAATTCCCATCATGGAGAGCTCTGTCACTTTCTCTAAGGGAACAGCAACAGTCCCCCAAGTGCAGGGGCGGTGACTGGCAAAGGAGGATGATCCACTGATGGGCCCTTGATATTGATGATGAGCCTTATGAGTCTTTGCTCTTGAAATTGAAACTTAGCCTATTGTTATGGGGTGCCTAAGGTTTGCCTCCTGAGAGCCCCCTTGTTGCTCAAATGTGGCCTCTCTCTAAGCCAAACTCATCACATGAATGCATTACCTTCCTCCCAGCATGGGACATGACTCACGGGAATGAGCCTCTCTGTCACTGAGGGATTGCTACCAAGTGCCAACTGGCAATGTGACTGGAAAAAGACCTTGAATAAAAGGGGGGAAAGGTAAAGACAAATGAGTTTATATAGCTAAGAGACTTCAAAATGTGTTGGGAGGTCATTCCAGAGGTAACACTTACGCACAGCTCAGTAGGATCTCATAGACTTCCAAAGTGGATACCACCCCAAATAGTGGGGCTTCTGAGGGCTCTGGAGACACCCAGGTCCTATGTCAGGGCAGATAGCTCCGGAGTTTGTGCCTTGCCAGTGGGCTCTACTTTGGTGTTTGTGCTCCTGAGAGTGATGGGGTTGGACTCAACTATGTCTTCCCTGCACATGGCTCATGTGTCCCTTTTATTCAAACCTACCCTTGGTGTGTTAGAGTTTGTAGGTGTACATCCAGAGACTGGAGTCTTTGGGCTATCTATGTGCCAGCTGGGCCCGGACCCTTTGTGGAGCTGTAACTCCTACTCTACAGCTTATTGGACTCAACCAGGACAACTGGCGGGGAGATGATGATGGATGATGGCCATCCCAGGGAATGGAGAGAGTCTGTAGCTGCAGGCAGGATAATCCCATCCATCTTCCCCATGGGATATAAGCCCCCTCTCAATTGGAGGTGGAGTGGACATCACCAACCCAGACTTCTCAGGATGGGGGGAAGAGCTATGAACTAGAGTGGACTTACTATAGACATATCGCGATTCAAGCAATGGAAGAAATTACAGCATTGATGTGGAGCCAGTGACCACTGGAGGCTCTGGGGGCAGGGAGAGGGAAAAGCAGTTGTAATACAGGGGCTTTTTTGGGATTTGGGAATTGTCCTGAGTGACATTGGAATGACAGATATAGGCCATTTTATATCATCGTATAATATGCAGAAATGTGTGGGATAGAGTGTGGTCTACAAATGTGAATTATGGCCCATGCTGAATGGCAAAGTCCCAGGATGTGTTTATCAATTGTAATGAATGTGCCACACTAAAGAAGGATGTTTATGTGGGAGGTTGTGGGAGGTGTGGGAGGTGGGGCGTATGGGAATCCCTATTTTTTTTGTGTGACATTTATGTAATCTAAGTATCTTTGAAAAAAATAAAACAAATCAATTTTATTGATACATATTGATAAAGCATACAGTTCATTCAAAGTGAGAAAAAATATGCTAGAGGCATACAACAGCAGATTTGAAATCATAGAAGAATCAGCTACATACAAGACAGAACAAGTGATATTGAAAAAAGAGAGAAGAACAGAGAAAGAAATGAATGGAAAAAATTGAACAGGGGTCAGAGAGCAAAATGATAGCATGAAGTGTAACAATATACATATCATGGGAGTTCCAGAAGGAGAAGAGAAGGGAAAAGGGACAGGAAAAGTATTTGAGGAAATAAAGACCCCAAATTTCCCAATTCTCATGAAAGACATGAATATACATATTCAAGATGCACAGTGGACTAGACCAGAATAAATCCAAATAGACCTACTCCAAGACACATACTATTCTGAATGTCAAATGTCAAAGATAAAGAGAAAATTCTGAATGTAGCAAGGGAGAAGGGAAACATCACATACAAGGGATGAGTAAGACATTGTAAATTTTTCATCAGAAACCCTGGTGGTAAGAATACAGTAGTATGATATAATGAAGAAACTGAAAGAGAAAAACTGCCAGCCAAGAATTCTTTATCCAGCAAAATTGCCCTTCAAATATGAAAGTTAGTTTAAAATATTCACAGATAAACAAAAGCAAAAAGAGTTTATAATCAAGAATCCATCTCTGCAGGAAACACTAAAGGAAGTTCTGCAGATCAAAAGGAAAAGACAGGAGAAGGGAGCTTGGAGGAGAATGTGAAAGTGAAGACTAATAGAAAGAGTAACCAAAACGGTAAAAAGAGAGAGGAAAAACAAGATATGACAAATGAAAGTCAAAGGAAGAAATAGTTGAAGTAACTAATGCCTTTACCATAATAACATTGAATGTTAATGGATTAAACTCCCTAATCAAAAGATACAGGCTGACAGAGTGGATAAAAAAGAAACATGAGCCATCCATATGCTGTCTGCAAGTGACTCCACCTTAAATACAAGGACACAAACAGTCTGAAAGTGAAAGGTTGGAAAAAGATATTTCACACAAACAGTAACCAAAAAAGAGCAGGAGTAGCTATACTAATATCAGACAAAACAGACTTTAAATGCAAAAAATTATAAGATAAAGATGTCATGTCATCTGTGAATAGTGAGGGTTTTATTTCCTCTTTTCCAACTTGGATGCCATTTATTTCTTTTTTTTACCTAATTGCTCTAGCTAGAACTTCTAGCACCATGTTGAATAACAATGGTGACAGTGGGCATCTTTGTCTTGTCTCCAATCTTAGAGGGAAAGCTTTCAGCCTTTCCCCATTGAATACAATGTTGGCTGTGGGTTTTTCCTATATGCCTTTTATCATGTTGAGAAACTTTCCTTCTATTCCTATCATTTGCAGAGTTTTTATCTATTACAAAGCTACTAGAGATAATAAATGAGTTCAGCAAAGTGGCAGGAGTACAAGATCATCATGCAAAATATCAGTAGTATTTCTATACACTAGTAATGAACAATCTGAGGAGGAAATCAAGAAAAAAAATTCTATTTACCAAATCAACAAAACCTCAAATATCCAGGAATTACTTTAACCAGGGATATAAAGTACCTATATTCAGAAAACTACAAAACACTGCAAAGAGAAATCAAAGCAAACCTAAACAAATGGGAGAACATTCTGTGTTCATGGATGGGAAGACTAAATATCATGATGTCCATTCTACCCAAACTGATTTTTTTTAGGAGGAACCAGGGATTCAACCCCAAACCTCATACATGAAAAGCAGGCACTTAACCACTGAGCAGGAATCACTGCCCAATGAGAGTTGGTTTTTTCATTTGTTTGTTTGATTTGTTTTTAGGAGGAACTGGAGATTGAATTCAGGACTTTGTACATGGGAAACAGATACTTAACCACTATAGCTACATCTACTCTCTCAAACTGATTTTTTTTTCATTTAAAAAAACTTATTGAAGTATATCACCATACATAAACATACATAAACAATAAGTGTATAGTGATAGCTGTGAACTTACAAAATAAACATACATAACATCATACAGGGCTCTCACACCTCACCCAGAAAACTAATACCTTGCATTGTTGTGAAATATTTCAAAGTAATGATTAAAGAGCATCATTAAAATATTACTACTAACCAAAGTATTTTTCCCCAACCCACCATATTATTATTATTATTATTATTATTATTATTATTATTATATCATTTTTACATGAACATACATAAGCAATAAGTGTATGGTAAAAGTTGTGAACTTACAAAACAAACATGCATAACATGATGCAAGGATCCCATACATCAACCTACCACCAACATCTTGCATTGTTGTGAGACATTTGTTACAAATTATGAAAGAATATTGTCAAAATCTTACTACTAACTATAGTACTTATCTTACATTTGGTGTATTTCCCCCCCAACCCACCCATTATTATTTTTTAAGTATATTTTTATTGTAATATACTTAAGTTGTAAATTACAAAACAATCATGCATGTGTGCAGAATTCCCAAACAACACCCTTCTAACAACATACCACACTGTGGTGGAACATTTGTTACAGATTATGAGATAATATCAGATTATTACCAGGTCCATAGCATACAATTGGCACACTTTTTCCATACTCCCCCATTATCAATACAGTACATCTTTGGCATAGATGCATGAATATTACATTTTGCTGTTAACCACAGTCCATAGGGTTACTCCATTTGTAGTTTTCCTATGCTTCTCCACATTCTCACCACCCTGCAATAGTGATGTACATCTGTTCTAGCTCACAAAGGACACTCTTGCATCTGTACCATCAACCACAATTCTCATCCACCTCTGGGTTTAATGTGCTATTTAGTCCCTAGATTATCTCTAGCTTTCAGTCAATTGGTATTTTCATCCCTAGACTACCATTTTCAGCCACACTTCCATTTATAAACCAGCTGTTACTCACTATAATGTGTTACCATCAACTCTGTACATTTCCACACTTTTACAGTAAAGTTTATTAAAACTTCTACATACATTGAACAGCAGTAGTCCATCACAGTCCTCCAGTTATTTCCTTTAAGAATCCACCACCTACCACCAGGTCTTGAAGATATTTTTCTACATTTTCTTCTAGAAGCTTTAGGGTTATTTTATATTTAGGTTTTTTGATCCATTTTGAGTTAATTTTTGTATAAGATGTGAGATAGGGGTCCTCCTTCCTTCTTTTGGCTATGGAAACTCAGATCTCTCAGCACCGTTTGTTGAATGAACTGTTCTGCCTGAGCTGGGTGGGTTGACAGGCAAGTAAAAATCACTTAACCATAAAGGTGAAGGTCTGTTTCTCAACCATCAGTTTGGTTCCATTGGTCTATGTGTCTGTCTTCATGCCAGTATCATGCTATTTTTACCACTGTAGCTAGGTAATATGATTTAAAGTCCAGAAATGAGAGCCCTCCACCTTCACTTTTCTTTTTTAAGATGTTTCTGGCTATTCAGGACCCCTTACCCTTCCAAATAAATTTGATAATTGTGTTTTCCATTTATTTTAAAAATTGCTGGTGGAATTTTTTTGGGATTGCATTGAATCTGTATATCAATTTGAGTAGAATTGTCATTTTAATGATATTTAGTCTTCCAATGTATGAGCATGGAATGTTCTTCCAATTATTTACTTCTTTTTTGATTTCTTTTAACAATGAGTTTCAGTTTTCTAAATACAAGTGCTTTACATTGTTGGTTAAGTTTATTCCTGAATATTTGGGTTTTATCTATTATATTTTATTTTCACCACTCTTTTGAGGCTTTAAGCTACTTTTATTGATATAAT
Organism: Chaetophractus vellerosus; assembly: GCA_004027955.1. NCBI lineage: Eukaryota > Metazoa > Chordata > Mammalia > Cingulata > Chlamyphoridae > Chaetophractus > Chaetophractus vellerosus. Next base: position 6,098 of record PVKH010006959.1, on the reverse strand, counting down.
CTTCATTTCTAGATACTCTTCCAGGCCTCTGTCTCCTGTCTTTTCTGTAGCACACCCTTCATTAGTTCCTGCAAAGCCTATCTCTTGGTTACAAACTCTCTCAGTTTATGTTTATCTGTGAATATTCTAAATTGACCCTCATTTTTGAAAGACAATATTGCCAGATATAAGATTCTTGAGTGGAAGTTTTTCTCTTGCAGTATCTTAAATATATCATACCACTGTCTTTTTGCCTCCACGGTTTCTGATGGGAAATCAGCACTTAATCTTATTTGGCATCCCTTATATGTTATGCCTTGCTTTTCTCTTATTGCTCTCAGAATTCTCTCTTTGTCTTTGGTTAGTATGTGTCTCAGAGTTGGTCTATTCACATTTATTCAGATGGGAGTATGTTGTGCTACTTGGAAATGGATATCTATGTTCTTCAATAGGGTTGGGAAATTTTCTACCATTATTTCTTCAAATATTGCTTCTACCCCTTTTCCCTTCTCTTCTCCTTCTGGGACACCCATGACACGTATGTTGCAGGTTTCTTTCAGTTGTTTAGTACCCTTAGAACTTGTTCAAGTTTTTCCATTCTTTTCTTCATCTGTTCTTTTGTATATTCACTTTTGGAGGCCTCCCCAAACCTGCTATTATATGATTCCAATGTATTTTAAATTTCATTTATTGCATCTTTCATTCCCATAAGATCTGCTACTTTTTAATATATGCTTTCAAATTCTTCTTTGTGCTCATCCAATGTCTTCTTAATATCCTTAATCTCTTTGAATTTATTAAGGAAATTTGTTTGAACATCCAATGTCTTCTTAATATCCTTAATCTCATTGAATTTATTAAGGAAATTTGTTTGAACATCTATGATTAGTTGCCTCAACTCCTTTATGTCATCTGGAGGCTTATCTTCTTGTTTTAACTAGGCCATATCTTCCTGTTTATTGGTGTGGATTGTAATTCTTTGTTGGTATCTTGGCATCTGGCTTACTAGAGTATTTATTCTGGGTACAGTTCTCTCTTTAGTTCTGGGCTTTCTTGCCCTTTCTCTCTTGCTGGTTGTGTAGTAGGAGCCAAGGATATAGTTGGTGCTATAAGCTGTGGATGCTTAAACTGCCCACATTGCCCAAGGGACCAATGAAACTTCTCCCAACTTTCTCCTTTGCCAGGGGTAGGAACAGAGCCACAGCTGTGTGGAATAATCCAACTCATACAGGCCTAGACTGTAATTGCCCAGAGAGACTGATGAAGCTTCACAGCCCTTTCTCCTCTGCATGGGGCAGAGATGGAGCTGCAGGTGTGGGCAGCAATCTATGCAGTGCAGGTCCAAAATGACTGTAGTTGCCCCGGTAGACTTCCTACTAGTCAGTCTTTGCCAGCCTAATGTACCTGCAATTACCTGGAGAGGCTGATGCAGGGCCCGCCAGCTTACTCCCTTCTAGAGGTGGGGCTGAAGCCTAGGCTAGGGCTGCAGGCTAATCTGGCTGAAAGAAACAGGTCTACCGTCTCTGTGATTTTCAGTCAGTCCGGCTTCCTCTCATGCTGTGGGTGGAGTCAAAATGGCGGCTACCAGCCTTTTTCTGACTTGGACAGGTTCAAACTTTAGCTATTCTTAGAGTTATACTTTATCCAGCCAAATTTGCTAATCAGTAGCTGAAACTGGTGGCCAACTGTCTCTTCCTTCCCTGTTTTTGGAAATGGAGTTTTCAATTTCAGGCACAGAATAACTCCTGAGGCAGCTTGCACTACCAAAATAGGATGATCATGGGCCTCCTCTGTGTGGCCTCTATTTTCCTAGAGAGGCTGGTGCAAGTCCCCCCAGCTTCCTCCTTGCCAGAGGAGGGGCTGGGGCTTAGGGTAGAGCTGCCATCTGATCTGGATTGAAAGAAGCCGGTCCCTACCAGCACTGTGATTTTCAGTCCACCCTACTTCCCCTTGTGCCAGGGGTGGAGTTAAAATGGCGGCTACCAGCCTCTTTTTGACTTGGATGGTTCAAACTTTAGCTGTTCTTAGGATTATACTTCAGCCTGCCAAATTTACTAATCAGTAGCTAAAGTTGGTGCTCAACCATCTCTTCCTCTCATTTTTGGGAAGTGGAGTTTCCAATTCTAGCTGTGAAATAGCTCCCGAGGTGGCTTGTATCACCAGTGGAGGATGGGCACCAGCTTCCAGGGCATGGAGTGCTCTATTTAGGAATTTTCTGTGCCAAGGGGCAATGTCCTCTTTCCATTCTTTCAAGGATGTTGCAGGATGCTCTTCTGGTCTCCTGGAGCCCCCAAACAAGTGCTTTAGATAGCTCTAGATGATTAGTAACTTCCCTGTAGCACAAGCCTACTCTAGGAGCTCCTTACTCTGCTGCCATTTTGCTGGTTGTTTCCAAAGTGATTTTTGATTCAACACAATTCCAATCAAAATTCCAACAGCTTACTTTACAGTAATAGAAAAGTCATTTGCCAAATTTATTTGGAGGGGGAATGGACCTGGAATAGCCAAAAACACCCTAAAAAAGAAGAATGAAGCTGGAGGACTCTTGCTTCCTGAACATGAAGTGTACTACAAATCTTCAGCAGTCAAAACAGCAGGATATTGCATGAAAATAGACACACTGATCAACAGAATTGAATTGAGAGCTCAGAAATAGACCCTCACCTCTACAGCTAACTGATTTTTCATAAGCCTTACAAGTCTGCTTTACTGGGACAAAACAACCTCAACAAATGGTGCTGGGAGAATTGGATATCCATAATCAAAAGAAAGAAAGAGGACCTCTATCTCACTTCCTATAGAAAAATCAACTCAAAATGGATCAAAGAACCTAAACATAAAAGCCAGGACCAGAGCGGACATAGCTCAAGTGGCTGAGCACCTGCTTCCCATGTATTAGGTCCTGGGTTTGATCCCTGGTAACTTCTAAAATCAAAACAAACAAACAAACAAAACATCCAGCTCTCATTGGGGAGTGGATGTTGTTCAGTGGTTGAGCGCCCACTTCCCATGTATGAGGTCCTGGGTTCAATCCCCAGTACCTCCTGAAAAAAAAAAAAGCCAGGGCCATAACGCTCCTAGTAGATAATGAATGGAACTATCTTTAAGATCTTATGTTATGTGGGAGCCTCTTAAACCTTACACCCAAAGCATGAGCAATAAAAGAAAAAATAGTTAAATGGGACATCCTCAAATTAAATACTTTTGCACCTCAAAGGACTTTGTGAAGAGAGTAAAAAGGCAACCTACTCAATGGGAGAAAATGTTTGGAAATCACACATCTGACACGGGTTTAATATCCTTGATATATAAAGAGATACTACAAGTCAACAACAAAAGGACAAATGACCAATTAAAAAACGGGCAAAAGGCCTGAATAGACATTTTTCTAAAGAAGAAATACAAATGGCAAAAAAAAACCACATGAAATAATGTTCAACCTCACTAGCTATTAAGGAAATGCAAATCAAAGCTACAATGAGATATCATTTCATACCTACTAGAATGGCCACTGTTAAAAAAAAGTGGCCATTGAAAGGCCATTGAAAGGGAAAGTCTAATTTCATGTATATCACTAGAAGGAAAGCTAAAAAGTGGAAGATGGGACTGTATAGCATAGTGAACCCTCTTTTGAAAAACAAGTGTGGTTAATTATGCATTTATAAACATGTTTTTCTCTGAAATAGAACAAATGTACCTTAATGTTATAAGATGTTAATATCAGGATGATATTTGGGCAAAAATATGACCAAAGCAAACTATGGACAGCAGCGTAAAGTAATATTTTAATAACCTTCCATCAATGGTAAAAAAGAGAGTATGCTAAGTGAAAGAAACTAGACAAAAAGTACTACATATTGTTAGACTCCATCTATACAAAATGTAAATACCAATTAATTAGCAGTTGTATGGCAGGAGAAGTATAGAGAGACTGAGAGGTGACTACTAAGGGGTAGGGTTTCTTTTTGTTTGGTTGGTTGTCTTTGTTTTTTGTTGTTTTTTTTTCTTCTTTTTTCTTTTTTTTTGGTGTAAGGAAAATGCTCTTCTAATATTGATTGAAGTGATGAATGCACAATTCTTTGATATATAAAATGCAATTGATTGTACAATTTAGATGGATTGTATGGTTTATGAATACGTTTCAATAACATTGATTAAAAATGAAAAAAATTACTTAGAATATATAAATTTACTATCAAACAAATACTATACTAGTGAAGTCTAACAGTTAAATCCTTATATTTTATGCCATTTCAGAGTCAAGAGACTTGAGTCCTAAGTCCATAGAGGTGCATGCGTTCTTTTAAATGCAGTTCTTATTGGAATGGGCTTATGGTCCAATCTAGTATTTACTCAGTGGTTGCTCTTGTTACATGAAGCATACTTTATATTACACGAATCACAATTTTCTGCACAAACATACCCAGACTTAAAGATACATATAAGCAGGACCATATCTGCTTGATTCATAGATATATCCACAGCTCCCAGAACAGTGCTCAAAACATAGTAGATATCAATAAAATGTGTTGAATAAGTAAATGAAGGAATATACCATCTCATATATGTATGTATGTGTGTGGGTTTACTATTTTCCTTATTTTAACACATGGTTGAAATTCGTTTCAAGAGTGGTTAGGATAAGATACTTTAATGACAAATATAGTACTATAAACATAATAATTATAAGGACAAAATTATCTACAATTTTTGGGCTTTCCTGTAAAAAACAGGTCCTTGACTAAGCCTTTTACAAAATTTGTCTCATTTAATATTCACAACATGCCCATTGGGTAGATAATTTTTCTCATTTTAGAGATGGGTATTGTAATGGTTTGAGTTTGATTTAATTATGAATTCCAAAAATATAGATTGGATTGTTCTTGTAAGCTAATCTGTTCATCTGGGCATGATTGAGTTGTGATAAGGGCATTAACTGGGCCCCACCCCTCGGTGGGTGTGGTCTCAAGTATAAAGGCTAGGCAGCAGATTGAGAGAAGCAGAGATTTTCAGAGAAGCAGAGATTTGGAGAAGCAGATTTGAGAAGCAGTTCTGATGTTGGAGTGAGCCGTTTGCCCGATAGTCTACAGCTGGCCTTGTGGAGAGACGCAAAGCATAGAAAGCCTCATGGTCTACAGCTGAACTCGTGAAGGAAACAGAAGCTAAGCCCGGAGAGAAACGCAGCCCCAGGAACAGAGGAACCCGGAAGCTTGAACCCTGGAGACGTCGGCAGGCATCTTGCTCCAACACGTGGACTTTGGTATGGGAAGAAATTTATGCTTTGTGGCCTGGTAACTGTAAGCTTCTACCCCAAATAAATACCCTTTATAAAGACCGACCACATTTTGGTGTATTTCAAAAGGCACTCCTGTGGCTGACCGAAACAGGTATACTGAAGCCCAGAAAGGTTGAGTAATTTTCCACAATATCCTAACATGAATCATTGGCAGAACTCGAATTCAAAACAAGTTTCTCTGACACTAAAACTCCCACTATTACAATATTTGCTATTGTACTATCTTGAACAACTTGTTGGGTCTTTGTCCCCAGTTCCTGGAGAAGCAACCTCTGGGTGTTTAGAATTTCCTGTGATAGGAGTGTTTTTTGTTCTTCATGGTGGATCCAGGAGGCCAACTGATAGTTCACTTGCTAATGAGATAGGGTGGAGGTGGCCACACCTGTAGTCTTAGGAGGGGGCCTGACCAACCAGAAAGACCAGTCAGCTGATTAGTTGGTTGGCACTTTGAGCACTGTCATATCAACCCACCAACCTCTGGCAGAGGAGAAGGGCTGCAGATTGAGTTCAACCACATGGGAACTGATTTTATCAATCATGCCTACTTGATAGAACCCCTATAAATTCAGGATGCTCCAGCTCAAATGAGCTTCCTTGATTGATAATTTACATCTCCGTGCTGGGAGGATGACGTGTCTTGACTCTACTCCACGTGAAGAGAATTGGACAGCTTGCCTTCGAGACCTGCCAGACCTCGCCCTCTCTGTCTCTTCTTTTAGCTTATTTGTGTCCTTTTACTATAATAAAACTGTAATCGTAAGTATAGTGCTTTCAGTGAGTTCTGTGAGTCGTTTAGTGACTTAATGAATCTGAGGGGGGGGGG